>JAEIIG010033447.1:0-32758 GCA_018904695.1 Drosophila parvula | reverse complement strand
GCAATATTTCATTATATTGGAACGGAAAAATGCTTTTGTTGTAGAAAATGTTGTTGTTGTAGACAAGAACATGGCCCAAATTTTACAATTTTTCGTTACAAATTGATTATTTGCACCAGGCGCTTAGAAGGCAGCAGAAGGTGGTTTATCAGTTTTTTCCTAGCAGCCCTCTATCAATGACGTCATTGCACAGATCAGCGGCAGCGTATCGTCGCTCTTCTGTTTTCTGTTCACCTGTTAACCGACATAGGAAACAGACCATTTGTTTGGCTATTTCATAATATTTGTTGTCTTAATTGTTGTTGTTGTTGTTCTTGTAGGCAACAACAACATCCCCCGACATTGGCTGTAAAATCTTATGAAATGCATGGTTTCAAGTACTAGGCGCGCAGAAGATATCAGAAGGCCGATCAGCTGTCTGCCAACATCTTTTACAGCATAACTTGACTGTCTCTCTCTCTCTCCCTCCCTCTCCCGCTTCATCTGTGACTCAGCTTCACATGTGTCAAAGCGAAGCTTTCCAGTGCAACCCTGCCAAGTACTCTTAAAATATCAGTCGATCTGGCAGCACGGATCCGCTATCGATTTATATTTGATAGATCCGTGCTGCCAGATCGACCGATCTTTTAAGAATGCTTGCCAGGGTTGCACTGGAAAGCTCAGTTTTGAAGCTGAGTCACAGATGAAGCGGAAGAGAGAGACATTCAAGAGCTGCTGTAAAAGATGTTGCCACACCGCTGAGCGGCTTTTTGCTACTTTCTGCGCGCCTGGTACATGAAACCATGCATTTTATAAGATTGTACCGCCAATATCGGGGGATGTTGTTGTTGCCTACAAGAACAACAACAACATTTTTACAACAACAACAGTTAAGGCAAACAATATTAGGAAATCGCTAAACAAATGGTCAGTTTCCAATTTGGGTAACCGGCGAACAGAAAACAGAAGAGCGACGATACGCTGCCGCAGATCTGTGCAATGACGTCATTGACAGAGGGCTGTTAGAGGAAAACTGATAAACCACCTTCTCCTGCCTTCTGAGCGCCTGGTGCAAAAAATCAATTTGTAACGAAAAATTGTCAAATTTGGGCCAAGAACATGGCCACAACAACAACATTTTCTACAACAAAAGCATTTTTCCGTTCCAATATAATGAAATATTGCCCGCTTCTCACATTTCGTGTACCAGGCGAACAGAGAGCTGTAGAGCAACGATGCACTTGTCTATGCGGTGACGTCAGTCGGTTAGTCTTTTTCGAACAGTTTAGTTCTCGCAAGAGCGCTAAACTGCTCTCTCGCCCAGCAGTTCTCGCGAGAGCTCTAAACTGTTATAAAATAGGTTAGGCAATCATCTTCCTGCTGTGTTCTGAGCGCCTCGTACATGAAACCATGCATTTGGTAAATTTGTACTGGGAAAACTCCTGATCGGGACCTTGCTGTTTCCGAAACAATAACAGCGACTGATCTGAACTGAACGGTCAATGAGAGCACGATCGTAAAAATAGAAATTATAATGAAAGCAAAACTGCCGAACGTAACCAAAGCTGTGGGGCCTGTCGCTGAAAAATGTTTATACAGCCATCCTGGACTTGAAAAAAATTATGTAATTAAGACCTTGATTTAAAAATCTAAGCTCTAAGCAATTTATCATTCGAATTACATTGATATACCTTCCACTTAAATTAATATTGCAAAATCTAGCGACCTTTAAAACTTCTCCAAAAGTATTTTACTGATTTTTGCTGTTTAAATATTTTACAATTCAACAAAAGGTCTTTCCAAGTGTCAGGCTTGTTTACTTTATTCATTAACATGTGCATTTTTTTACAGGGGACAACTGCCGGTGGACTTGTGTTCATGGATCGCTGAACTGCAGGCGGTTACAGTTTTTCGTTTTTGGGCTTTTTTTGTCGGATTTCAGTTGGGGACCCACGGCATTTTGTGGTCGAAAAAAACTGGTTTTAATTATAATTTTTCTTCGTTTTTGTTTTGTTTTGCCTGCCTGCCCCTTTTTTTATGGCGGCTTTTATTAAGGCTGTCCCAGTTTGATTTTTATCGTGTCCGTTGAACATTTCTCCACATCCCGGACATACAACATACAACATAAACCGAAGGCGGGGTCGCAGAGAAGGGGAAGCTTTTTGGTAAGGGCACGCTCGAGTTGCCTCTGTAATCGAGATTGATTTAAGAGCCCAGACAAAGCCAAGTGCGAGCCAAGCCGCCAAGAGAAACCGGTTTTTTGTGTAAACAAACCAAACAGGTTTGAGAGCGAGCATCCGCTGCAGATGAACACATTTCAACACTTGAACTTTCCAGGAATTTTTTGCCAGGCAAAGGACCGAGGGTCCAACTTGTTTCGTCGATCGTTTGCGAATGCATTTGCCTAACAAACTAATAAAGTATTTTTGTTTTGGCTGGCTAATAAAAAGTTGGCTTACACGAAGCCCTTCACTTCTTTTTTCAATTGAATGAATGTTGAGGTAAAAAATTGCATAAAAGCAATTAAGGCTGCTGTGATTAAAGGCCCTAGACCTTATAGCTAGCTACCTCTTCGATTCAACCGCCAATGACGCACAATCAAATGAGTAAATAAGCCATAAAAACATTTTATTACAATGCAATTCAATTGTAAATACTGGAAAAAAGGTGAGTATGTTTACTAACCGCGCCGCCCAAGGCAGCTGTGTGTGTTTTTTGAAGACCGCAAAAAATATTTGATTATCAGCAACAGCAAACAAATGATGGTTGTCGTTTTTTTTTTTTTTGATAAATTAAATGTTGAAATGTCGACGCAAATTGTATAAATATTTTCGCAACTTCTTTTCGTTCCCAAACTCTAGTAAAAAATATTTTAAAAAAGAATTGCAATTGGGGTAAAACCCGACTGTGTAAATATTTCCAAAGAACTTAATCAACATTTTCCAGCCAGCAGACGAGATAGGGGGATCTCCTCTACAATTATTGATTTTACACATTAAATTTAAAGCCTACAACAGGGTCAAAACCAAATGGAACGAGGCCTGGTCTGGCCTGGCCCCAAAAACGTTACCATAAACACGCGATGTTCGCTTTTATTTTGCATTCGTCAGAGTTTCGCGTTCCGGCAAAAGGGCGGCTAAAGCTCAACTTGAGTCACAGACTATGAATAAGCCAATCAAATGCGAAAGGTTAGAGGCAAGGCGTGTATGTAGTCTCTTGGCCAGAAAATAAAACCAGAAAGATGACGTGAGTGCGGCTCGTTAGGATCAAAAACCAAATCTTTAGACACAAGGACGCCACTCCCGCGAAAGGAAGTAAAAATCGGGAATGACGACTACTACTTGGTTAGTGACACGTCAGTCCCTGTAGATAGTATAAACATATAGAGTGGAGCTATCTAAATATATTCAGGTGTAATTAAGTTGTATGAGTAAATTTTAACCGTTTTCTAGTTGGGAAGCTCACAAAAAATAATATATTAGTTAAGATATGGGATATGAAAGGGAAAATCCCATATTTAGCTTACCAAATTATTTATTTTAAAAATAATTAGTTATTCTAGGAAAACTGATCATGATGAAGAGGTTTGTTTACTCTTAAAATACTTACATAACCTAATCAAAGGTGGATTTCGAGTGTCAATATAAATTCCTCATTTATTCCAAACAAAAACCCTGAGTTTGTCATACTCCCCTTAATGTTTTATGTATTTTATTCCAATCCAAATCAATGAGAGAAGTAAGAGAAGTACTAGAGATACCAAAAGGCTATAACAATTCCTCATTACTTATTCAGTTTCCACCCTTGAAAAACAAGCATGCCTTTTAACCCCTTGATACATCTTATATGATTAGTTTATTAGCTTATATCCCGAGCACTTTTCTGCCCTTTTGGGTGTTGTCCTCCCGTTCCGCTCGATGTTTTCCGCAGTTCCGCAATGACGCCAGCTCAGCCCAGCTGCCCTTTTTTTGCCGGTGTGGCGTGATGCCGACCAACTGGGCCGACCTGACCTACATACAGCTGGTGGTGACAGCTTTCTCCCCTCTCTCTCTCCCGTAAAACAAGAACCACCCTTGTGCCTGCGTAGACGTTGGCGAATATGCCAATAGTGTAATGGAAACCTACATGAAATTTACATCGATCTGACTTGCGCAACAAAAAAAAAAACAGGAGGAAGCCACAGGAGCTGGTAGGACATTCAACTCAGGCGGAAATGTACGTCATCGGGGCGGAATAATGCGGCACTTATAAGGGGGAAATTGTCGCAGAGGTTGAGGCTTACTTAGGCCAAGGAAAATGAAACAATATAAGTATTTTCTCTTGAAAGAAAGTCGCTGCTGCTGCTGCTGATGGGAGAGGTCAAAACAGATTGTTATATAAAGAGGGGAAAAACACACAGCTAAGATGCGATGCGTGAACGAATGTCAAGCGACCCGAAAATAAATAAAAACCAGACCAACGTAGCTTGACGATTGCAATTGACCGCATAAAGTTGTTTTTTCTTATATTTTTAATTACCTCCAAGTTATGTCAACTAACGATGATAAATGAATGGAATGGAGAACAGAAAGCCACAGAAATCAAGCGAACTACCACGACGACTCTCTAGAAGTGTGTGTCCCACTTTATATAAATTATTTTCAATTGCTCTGCCAACAAACTTTCTCGGTGTAACCTTTTCTCTGTTTTATTTTATCAATTCAAGTACATGCCAACTTTTAGCAGATATTCTAAGTTGCTTTGTATGCCTATCGATTGAAATGCAGCAACAAGTTCATGACTGATAAGATTGCCACTTAAAAACGCTATCTCTGCTGATTTGATAAAGCAGGAAATGACCGCGCACTGAACTGTGGTGCCGCCTAGTTCAAACTGTGTAAATAACGACCGGCCCAATCATTGAATGTCATTAACAATTCAGAGACGACGAACAAACAAAGCCAAACTTAATTCATTAAAGCTGAAAGCTGAAAATGTATGGAAAATGAGATGTGCTGTAACCGCTCCAACGAAAGTCGCAACCGTGTTATGCCTCATTGATGATAATAGTGATGATGGTGGCGATGATGATGATAATTATCACAATGGTTGGGGCACCCCCAAGGGGATTGCACCCAACGCAAAGGTTACAAAACTCGAGTAAATAAAAAAGTAACCCTGGGACTGGGATGAGGAAGGCATCTGTTTTTTTTTTTTTTAATTTCTCTCAATGATATACCATATATTTTTATGGATTTAATAAACTTCCGTCAGTTGTTGGTTTCACTTTCAGTGCTATGAATAAAATGGGGAATATATATAGACATGGCTTTCGCTGAGTAGCACTTCTGGACGAACGGTATGGCGTGGGTAGCGTGGCCGAGCGGTCTAAGGCGCTGGTTTAAGGCACCAGTCTCCTCGGAGGCGTGGGTTCGAATCCCACCGCTGCCACTTAAGGAATTATCTTTTTTTTTGTTATTACTTTGTATACATTTTGTGAAGAAAGAAACCTCTGACTGTAGTAATAGGGGAATTTTAATGGCAAACAGTTGAGTTTTAAGCACTCCCGCCTTATACACCTCATATTACATTTTATTATGTGCTTAACTCCACAGATATCATAAGGTATTTCTTCAGAAATAAACTTTGAACTTTATATTGCTTACCCAAGCTCATATTCATTATTATAGATAAAGACAAAGAATATCGTATAGAATATAGCTTGGGGGACACCTGATATACTATAATATTTGACTCAAAAGTTGACTCACTTATCGGACACGATTTTCTGATTCATAGACGACGGCCGCCTTTCCCCCTAGTTCTCCCACCTTGCTTACGTAACAGTAATAAGCCAAATGTCATTAGTCATTTTCTTTTTTTTTGTTTAATTTTTTATCAAATTCCAAGTCCACATAAAATTTCCCCTGCTAATCTAATTACCATTATCAAATGGGGCAAGGCAAACAATTTATTTATAGTATAAATTGTTTCAATAATTTTCTGTGAAAAAGCAATTAACGTATAATCGATAATTGCCGCTTAATTATGCATTCGCTTGGCTTTAGAAAGTTTACCAAGAGAAGAGATAAAAGCCTGAAGCACGCAAATAACTATTCTTCAGCCAACTGACGCGTGTATATAAAAAACATAATAGGAAGAAAACAAATACTGAAGAAACAATAAAACACCTGTCGAGAGACACACGATTTAAATCATATAGACTTTGGGTCTGACGCCGCATTATACTTTATCAATTCTTTTTCTATTGTTGTCGTCATCAAAACTTGAAAAATCTCTTAAGATAATACATTTTGCACGCGCAAAAAAAAAAGTATAAAAAAAGAAGAACCAACTCTAGCTCATTGATAAATCATTGGAAATAGAAGGCAAGCGAACAACAAAGCCGGCTTGTCTAAAGAGGAAGTCGAGCATAAAAAACATTGAGAAAGAAGCCAAAAAAAAAAAAAAGGAAGGCTGGCTAAATCGAAAATATTTTGCGTTTTTGGTAATATATTTATGTTGTTGCGTTTCGCGGGAATTCTCATTCTCCAGACCGGTTTTCGGTACAGTTCTCGGTTCAGCAAAGGCAATTTTATTTATGGAGGAGAACTCTTAATGATTGTTTATAGAAAACGATAGCTATTTCATACAATACTTTATATTGTTCCCCTGTATATATATTCAGACATTATCGAGTGCTACAATCAAGTCACATGCTCTCAACATGCCTGTGTGGTTGAAAATCAAATGTTGTTAATGACTTTTACTCGGTAGGCGACCATGCCTCCCACTAGGAATTTGCATTTATAAATAGATATTATTGGAGGGGTCTACGGTGAGATTTTTCTTTGTGTGGAAATGGGGGATTTACAATGGGGATTTTATAGTTCTGTTCCCGGATGGAGAAAGGTGTTTTTTTAAATGGAAAATACCTAACCGCACAGTGATCGTAAATATATATACAGATGTTTAGTGATTGGAAATCTCGAAATGTAAACAAAATAACAAGTGTATTTTATTATAATTATACTGATTTAAACGTGTTCATGACATTGAAATTAAATCAAGGTTAAAAGCATTACAATCAAGGTATAAAACATACATATAAATGGAATAAAATTCAGTTTATTACAATCTTACAGTCTAAATTGAAACAAAATAAAAATTTCAACTTTTAATAATATTCTAAGGCAATAATTACATTTTTAATGATTACAAAAACATAAAGTTTATCGATTTATTAAGATGTATAGTAAAATCTCTATATTAAGTAATAGTTCTCTACGTTTATTGCGTTTTAAGAATAGAATTGGATCTACACATGGGTTTCTCTGTCTTGTTTACAAAAGTGAGACTCTCAATGAGAATAAATGTCTCTAGTTTCCCCCAGGAAAATGTGTTTCTCTATCAACAAATGAATATTTTTTTCCCCGCCATTTAAGGCCATTAAGCGCGAGTGCAACTTGGCGATGTGCGATTATTTTGCGTAGTTGAATAAGCGGCGAATAAATCTTGATTTATGCAAAGACACTGACTATTGTGGCCTCACACAGACAACAACAAAAAATAAAAGACAGTATAAAATACAAAAAAAAAAACATCCAAAATAAAAACAAAAAACAAAGGCGTGTATAGCTTGCGTGTGCGCTTTGGTATTTCCATTTATTAAATTTGTATGCATACCTCTTCTCCCGAAGAAGAGCAGTGGAGAGGCGAAGGAGCGAGGGAAAGATAAAGAGCAATAACCAAGCTGCACTTGAATACAATTTAGGTACCGAGGAGAGTTCACTTCCATATAGAGGCGAAAATTCCCAAATTATTCCCGACCCGAGAAGAAGAAACAGACACTTGACACTCACTCTTTGTACTGCTCCTCATCCTCCCTCCTTTATCCTCCTCCCATGGCCTTTGTTTTCATTTCACAATATATGAACCGATTTCTTGGGAAAAAGGAAACTAGCAATTTGCTTAAAAAGGTTGAGTAAATTGATTTTGAATGTAGTTTTTGTTTTTTTTTTGGGAACCAACAAAGCGTGAAAAAGGTTCATGCTATAAATGTGTAACAAAATGGAATGCAAAAACATCAGGTTTCCTCCTCTATTTCCCCCAATTAAAACGGAAAAGTGCAACGAAAGTGGCTGGGAGAGAACAAGAGAGAGAACTGACAAACGGAGATAAAAAACAAAGCAACGTGACAAGGCAGCAGTCGAATATTTGTTATTGTCGTTTGTTTTCTATGTAACAGTAAAGTCACTTGGCACGGCCAGGTACGGTGGAGAGAAAGAGAGCCAGCGGGAGGAAGACAGAGACGAGAGACAGGCGCTTTGCCAAATTTTTAGGCACTCACACATGCATTGCACACACTCACCTGAATTTGCGGGTCCAGTTCGCCGTCTTCTGTACTCGACATTTTCGCTGATTTTCACCAATTACAAATATGCAAAATTGCGCTAATTTTCACTTTTCTGTCGCCCGCTTTTCAATTGAAAACCACTTGCATTTCGTTCAATTTAATCTTGTTGTTTGCACACACACACTCGCGCACACACACACAGGCTCCGCGTCGCGTCAGTTTTCCAGCAAATGTGTGTGTGTGCCTTAATTTAGTTTTGTTTTCTCAATATTATGTAAATTTGTGTGTTTGTTGTTAACCAGCGATTTGTTAAACGGTTCCTTTTTCTCTATATTTTTTTTTGCTTATTACGTTTTATGTTTCACAATGAAGAAGTTGCATAGAGAGCCAAGAGAAACACGCGGCGGTTGAGAAAGAAAACTTAACGGCATTAACAAACGCTCTGCGTTCACATCTTTTCCACTGCACTGAATGTAAATTATTAAATTTCGCTTACAAATGCTAAACTATCCTAAAAATAAAGACGCGTCCAACCGCGAAGTGAGTGGAAAGCAGATTGGAAAAAACCTCTGAGGCATTATCGGCAGCACTAGATGGTCACACTATTGGTGCGGTGCAAACAGCTGTTTTGAATGTAAGTCAAAGTAGCGTCAGTGAGCTAGCATAGAAACGGAACGATGGGAAATGAATTATTTCGTTAATAAGAAGCAGCATTGAACAAAATAAAGTACCTGCTTGTTAAGAATTAAATTTAAAAATGAAATATTTCGAGTTTTGGCAGATTTGAGCAACGCAAATACCTTAATAATCCAAAAGATCCCCCCTTAACCAAATGAACCGGTTGTGAACCAGCAGCGGAACCAGATACTGGAACCATTCATTCAAAATATTGGCGGGCACTAACCTATGATGAAAATGGTGGAAAACTTGGATTCACAAAACCAAGTTCTTAAACCCTGGTTCAGGTTTTCGCTAAGTGATAATCGATATTCCACAATCGGTATCAATAAGACTTGCGGTACTTGGCGCGTTTTTTAAATATGCAAATGCAACAAAACATTTTATTTCAACTTAAAATTGGATGTAAAATGATTTTAAATAAATAAAAATGAACTAAGCAACAAGTGAATTATAAGAGTACCCCTTATAAACAAGAAATAAAAAATCTCCCCACATTTTACTATGAAATTTTACTTTATTTGTTATTGGTTTTTCTTCATTTTTGTTTTGTTTTTTTTTTTTGCTTTGCCCTTTATGTGCTTTACATGTTTGTGATTTGAGTTTGTATTTACTTTTCATTACGTTTGCTTTATATGCGTTTATAAATCGAATACTCCTCCAATTTCCTCTAATGATATGCGCGCACCAAACGAGTTTATCTTTTTAACTTAGCGCCATTTTGTAACAGAAAACTCACACAATAAGATCAAAGAATATATATATATTTTATACTAAATAAATTTGTATTTATTTGTTTGTAAATTATAGAGAAGAAGGCAATGCAATGGGTATACCACGGAATTCTAATCGTTAATCGTTTAAACGTAGGTTCGTTAAGATGGATTCGCTCATCTCCTGGCTTAATTTAACGCTAATATAAGATTTATATTTTATATAATGCATCTTTTTTCTTGTTTACTTTGTATGGAATAACACTTAATTATACATTCATTTCATATATAGTTTGATTTCTTCAGTTGCAATCATAACAAACATAAAACAGACCCAGGTCTGTGCAGCAGGCTGATTCGATTTAGAAAAAAAATGAAAGAAAAATGCATATATTTATGTATACATATATATATATATAAAGGAATACAAATTATAGTTAAATGCAATTTGGAATTGTCTGAAGGGATCGTCTCTAAGTAGTAGTTCTGCTCATTTGTGTGTGTGTTTAAGAGTGTGCCGTGTGTGTGTGTGTGTGGTTTCCTTCAAACCACTAAATACTTTTCCATAAATGATTTCGTTTAAATATTTATTTATATATATATATCGAATTATATTATATATATATATATTTTATGCTATATAATATAACTATATGCAAGTCGTGCATATATATGCATCGCTTTTACTCGGTTATTCTGTTTCCTTTCGTTAACATTCATAATTTTGTTTTTTTTTTGTTTGAGGGTAGAATGGGAGCGAGTGATATAGAGAGAGTTTAGGAAAAGTACAAAAGTATACAATGGTTTGTCGAAAGCTTTTCACTTTTAGTTTATCCTTTAACTACTATCCAAATGATACGGCTCGAAAGACCACAAAATACAACTAAAATCGAACGAATGCTTTCTACTCAAAGAATACATATAAACAAATTCAGCTTAACTAAGTTTAAAGTACATAAAACATTACACAAGACCACATACCACAGGTTCTACAGCAAAATTCAGCTACACTACAATTTGTTGTTGTCGTTTGATTGGAGAGAGAGTGGTTGTTGTTGTTGTTGTTGTTGGTTATGGGAGTCTATTCACTGTCGATGTTCAGACCCACACGCTTTTCCTCCTCGAGCATGGCATCCAGCTCGTCGGTGAGATTGGCCAGCATATTCCCAATATCGTTAAGCACATTCACCGACACCTTAGGCGGCACCTGTCCCGCCACCACAGCCGGCGCTGCCGACTCCGGTGTTGTTGTGGTCAGTGGCTCAATGGCCGATCCTCCGGAATTACTCAAGTCCAGCGTTGGGGAACGCAGGTGCAGGGCACTGCCGCCGCTAGCCGTGCTGCCCATGCTTTCACTTCTCGCCAAGGTGGCGTCGTGCAGCGAACTGGAAGATTTCAGCGAGTGGAACGAGTGCGCTATGTTGTTCGCAATGGTGTTCGTGGAGGAGGAGCTGGAGCTCGAGCTGGAGGAGTGCAGGTGAACGGGATGGCCGGGATTGGCATTGCCAGCGCCCGCATGCAGCTCCTGGCGGTTCAGCAGACGCTGCTTGATCGTCCCGGTGTTCTCGTTGGCGAACGGTATCGTGTCAATCGAATCGATGCTGGAAGTTGACTTATTGTCGTGGTACTTCTCGCAGTGTATCTCCGCCGTGGTCTGCTGTATGGTGGCATAGTTGGCATAGATGGGCTGCTGACTGCCTCCAGCTGCCGCCGCCGCTGCTGCTGCCGCCTGTTGCTGCTGCCAATGCTGCGCCGTGCTGTGGCCATAGAACATGTGTTGCGACTGGTTAGCCTGTTGCTGCTGTTGTTGCTGCTGCTGTTGCTGCGCCTGCGTAACCGATCCTGGCGGCACTCCCTCACCGCTCAGCGTGCGAGAGTTGCGTATGCTGCAGTGGCGACGCGGTGGCTCTGGTGCTATCTTCTTGCCCGTCAACGGACTGCCGCTTAGATAGTTCTGGAAGCGAAAAAAAAACAATCATTAGTTATGCAGGAGTTCATAATTAAGGGATAGTTAGACTTACCGCTCCCGCCTCTATGCCGCTGGCCGCTCCATACTCTGCCGCCGCTGCCGCATTCATGTAATGATGATTCTCCAGCGGCGGCATCGTATTCAGCACTGCTCTTTGCAGTATGCCCCGCTGTTGGCGCGGCAGTGTACCGCCGCCCTCCTGCTCGTAGAGCAACTCTCGCGTGGCATCGTTGGTGGGTGTAATGTCGCCGTCATCGTAGGATCGCCGCCAGGCCATGGCAGCCGCATTGCTGCCCAGCAGACGGGCTGCTGCCGCCTGCTGCTGCTGCTGTTGCTGGAGCAGCTGCTGGTGATGGTGCTGCTGCTGGAGCGTGGCAGCTGCTGCCATTGCCGCCGCAGCCGCTGCCGTTGTGGGCGGCCCAAAGTGTCCGTAATCCGTGGTCGTGTAATGGCTAAAGGTCAGATGGCTGCGCGTGCTGTTGTCGTGAATGTCCTCCAGCGATTCGAGGCTCTTGCCACGCGGCTGACGCACCTGCAAATAAAGGTGAGAGGCGGTTGAAAGAGGGCGCACTTTTTCTGGCTTTAACAAACATGAACTTTGGGCTTGAATATCCTGAGATATTAAATTTAATTTAATTTTTTTTAACTGGCAAGTTGCTTGGAAATTATAATTAAATTCAAATTTAACCAAAAATATGAACAGAACTAATTAAAATTGATGGAAAAATCCCAAGTTAGCATAAGGTTTCAGTTGCAAAAGTTCGTCCTTAGCTAGAATTTCAGCAGGCACTTCAGCAGATGCGTTCAAGGTCAACAGGCTGTCGCTTCTGCTGAGCTCTTGACGCTGCTCGAGTACCAGGTGCTGCTGCCCACCTTAATGAGCACCACATCGTTGCCGGAGCAACACTCATGATTGCTGCCGGTACAGTAGTAGGCATCGCCGTTGATGAGGCTGCCGTTGAGGCAACTGCTGCCAGCTGGGGCCGTGGCATTCAGGACACTGCTGGTGGTCGCATAGATTTTCGCATCGTCCCAGGAGACGCGAGTGGTTGGCACATAGGATGGCGTACTGGGTATGGGCACATTGAATTGCCAGGGCTTTCGCTGGTACTCCTGATTATTTCGATCATCACCAAACGGAGGAAATCATAAAAATATCAAAGGAAGAAAGGAAATCAAATAAAAATTAGAGAAATTAGGGGAAATTATAAAATAATAAGGAATAAAAATGGAATTTAAACATCTCTTCTTTACTTTGATCATATTAAATGATAGGTAAGATAGTTTCCCTGCTTTTATTTATTAATTAAATCCCTTTTCTCACCTGCTGTTGATAGGCATTGGCACCTCCCGGATTCCATTTGCCACTAATGATATCCTTCACCCGCTTGATGGCCAGCAGGATTTTCTTTTGATGCCCCAGCTTCACGATGCCAATGTCCTCGAGATCCTCCCAAGTCACTTGGGTAACGTCGCGCACCGTCTTATAGTTCTGCTCCAGCAGCGGCTGTATATACTCCTCCAGGCGCAGCAGCTGCAACCACTCCTCGATGGAGCCCTGAAAAAACCCAGAATGAGATTGAGATTTGAGAATTGACATGTCATTAGAGTTAAACTTTATGGATTATGTATGGCGCTGCCAGTGGAAAATCGGGCTAATCGCTTATGATTTAAGGCAGGGAACTCAGATCAGACCCAGACTACAAATTGTCCATGAACTAGTTCAGACCCCTGCTGATAAAGGGGGAAGCATTCATGGGCTGGAGTGGGTTACACACATGGCTGGTGTCTCTCACGATGAGCCTCTGCTCGACGTCGTTCCAGCTCTAATCAGTTGTAATTGATAAGATACGACATAAATCGCGTCAAAGCACAAGCATAAAGAAACGAATAAAAGCCAAAACTCGTTGCTGTCGTCATTAAACGGTAGCAGGCGGGCGGGCGAGCTTGACTCGCCACCAAATGTCGCTATCTACCCGTAGATACATACTACTATACTAATATTACTATATGGATAAATATGTACAGACTCGATGCGATGCAGTCGAAAACCATCAACTTCCATAAAGTGTAAAGCCACTTTTCTGATACTTTATGCCATGTGTACACGATGTGTTAATCACTTTTCGGGTAGCTCCTCCCCTCTCAGGCTCTTTTGGCAGCTAAATTGCTGTTGATTTCAATTTAATTAAACGTCTTGTCTTCTGCGAAATGGGATGTGATTGCTGGGAGAGGTCTCCCGATTGGAAATTGTTCATTGAAAGCTCTCTTGATTTTGATTGGAGGGGAATGTCAAATGGGTTATATGTAAATGTGCAAGTAAATTAATGGAATTTAAATGAGAAATCAAAGTAATACGAGGTATCAGTATTCCTAAGCATATATTAATATATTAAATCAACTTTATATACTTTTATTTCCGTACATAAATTTAATAAGATAGAAAAAAGCAAGAGAAATGCCTAACGGCGTATGTTGTTGCTGGCATCGCCACTAAAATTCCCAAGTACGAGTTCAGCGGCTAATTAACGAGAAGTTAAAGTGCTGTTGCTTGTCTTCTGTGGAGATCATTTTGGTATTATTTCAACTATATCTTAAAAAACGAAGCGGATTATACCTTGAGTCCAGCTAGAAGTTTATCGAATTTAAAAAATAAGAACAATTGAAAATAAGAGTTCAATCTGTTATAAAAATTCCATTTCCTAAGCCTCATATTTACTATTATTTATTTATTTATTTCCACACGGAAAAAACCTAAATTTAGACATATTTCTTCTCCCCCAAGGTAAGGAAACCCTTTTGACTTCGATCTTGAGCTTCGATGTCTATTTATTATTTTAGGGAACCCTTCTCCTTCTTTGGGCGAATACCAATGAGTATTTTTTTTAATATATTCCTCACAACTCTCAAATGAATATAGCACAAAAAATAAAACAATAATAAACCCGCAACTCCACAAAGCCCTATATGCTAATCGGAATCCTACAGCCTCCCTCCATCCATCCATCCCAGACAGACACACATATTTTCCTAAAACTTTAACAAAATATTTATCTAAATAACAATTTTGTTTTTGGTTTGTTTTTGGTGGTCTTTGGTGCTTTTGCTTCTCCGAAATCCATTAGCAGGTAGCATATGGTATGACACTAAACAGCAGCGCGGCAGCCATCATTAGAGGCGAACAAAAACTGGTTTTTTGAACAGCAAATCGGTGACCAAAATACAGAAACCGAGAAAAAACACACAAAAACTGTACGTACTGCGTACCGAAAAAAAAACGTTGAAAGCGAATGCGTCAGGCCGAAAACCCAATGGAGTCCGCAGCTAGCGGACCCCGGGAAAAATCTAAGAAAAAAATAAAAATAAAAATATAAGCCAACATCACAGCCCCTTATGACCCTCAAGGTCGTTCGTTGATTGCGGTTTCAGTTTGCCGGGGCGCAAAACGGAGATTGGCGACCGTTTAATAACTTTTTCCTTCCCGCGCTTGCTTTTCAGGTATTTCGCTTTATTTCCTTTTTCGCGGCGATAAAGATGTGTGTTTTGCGAAATAAAAAAAGAAAGCCAAGAGAGAGGCTGCAGAATGTTGGCTAATGAGGGAGTTGTTGTTTTTTTCCCCAAGTCTCTCGTTATGGATGATGTAAGTACTTGAACGTACACATAAAGAAAAAGAGTTCGTGTTGGACGCAACAATATAAGATGTAACTATGATAATGCAGTTAATTTTGTAACTATATTTGCTTGAACGTGAATTATTGTGCACTTTGTGAATACTTTTTAAAGCTAGAGGAGTCGAAAAAGACTCGAATGTGACTTAAAATAGTTTGAAATGCTGGCTGAACTAGAGATCATATTTTATGCAGTAATTAAAGAAATGCTGCCTGGAATAGATATCATATTTGATGCAGTAATCAAAGATCCAAAACGTATATTCTTAATATCCTAATGCACTTTGAAATGTTATAGGGTACTTCAAAGACTGTGAGATTTAAATGTAAATATTACAAGAAATTCGCAGAGAATAAGAGATCACGTGGGATGTAACAATAAAAGTTCTAATATTATGCAGTCTAAAATATTATTATTTTAGCAAGAGTACGTATGATGTTGTACATTCATTTGTGTAGTCTTAAAAAAGACTGCGGGACAAGTCAGCACTGCTAAATGGGAGCCTTGCCACTCTTTAGTAGCCTTATTATTTAAAAAGAATTAATATTTAATACTGATATCATGATAGAGCATGTAAGAATTAAGCTAATAACGTTAAAATATAGACAATACTTGATATACGAGTGTTACAGAAAGCGCTAGAGTTTCAAAACCCTTTAAAAGGTATCCCAAATTACTACAAACTATTTTACATAGTAAAAAAAAATCTACACAGAATTAGGTACCTCAAAAATGGTATTATATTGTTTTATGCCTTTTAAAAGGTTTAAAAACATCAGAGATCTCTGAATCACCATAGATATTATTGAATAAACTCATATAAATTTAATCACACCAAAAATCCTACCATATCTAACTTCCCAACTATATATTAAATATTTTAAAACCATGTTTAGATTGTTCTATGAAATCTTCAAATTTTTTCAAAGTGTTTTTAAGTACTCCCCAGCCACACCCCTAAAACAAAGAGTGTCCCGCCCGTGATCGACAAATAACAAATATCGAATGGAGCGGGCGGTGATAAAGTACGACAACAGGCCGCGGTAACTCGACCACAAAACTTGGCAAACTTGCGAAAACAGTCACGGCGCGTTATATAAACACACAGGGGGGAGGGAAGGGTAGAAAAAAACAAGAACGAGAAAACAACAATAAGCGCAAAATTCTACACAGCTAGTAAAAATTATAATGGCGCATTTTTCAGACGAAATACAAAACCCTCGGTAAAGAAACAATAAAAGCAAGAGCAGAAAAATAACCGGCAGAGTAAAACAAAAGCTGAGGTCATTTCTGATTTGAAAAATTGCAGCTTGTATAGCAGCGCAAATTGTTTGAAAAAGATTCGAGGCGGTGCGATAATGAAAAACTACAGAAAAAAAAAACAGAAAAATAGAGGTTATTAGCTGGGGAAAAACTAGCAATTAACCGAAATTGAGCGGAATGTGGCTCAAGTTTGAGCCGAGCGACCGATGAATGATCGATAAATGCGATAAATGATATTATATGAATTGCCCGTGCTGTCAGGTGGGTTGAAATCCACTCGAGTGGGCGGGGAATGCAGTTATACACCTCTGTACAGGTACATACGAGTATATATATATATACGAGCTGACGAAATGAATCAGTCGTCGAAGCTGCAGTTGAAGTTGAAGATTATGGCCGTCTCTCCGGGGTGTTAATCGTCTTCGGAATGCACTGTGTCAATGTGGAACTCAAACCGAAGACTTACCGTCCACACCAAACAATTAATGTTAATTTATGGAGGCATTTTTGGAGCACTTTTCAAAGGCGAGGCATTGACTTAGATTCGTTTCCGAGCTGAGCTTAAAGTCGATCGACTTTTTGACCTTTTTCGCTTCTTATTTTGTCTGCATTTCCATATATGCATATCGGCGTTGACTTCATTTGAGGTTAGTCATTCGACTTGAAAGCAATGTTTAGGGCTAAACGTGAAATGCATATTGATAAGACTGCGATTTGGTATTGTTGCTTGCATTTTTTGAGGCACGTACTGCTTTTAGTACGAATTATTTTAGCTGCAGTTAAATGTGTAGGAGGTACATGCCCGAAGTTTTAACCGGAAGTAAAAGGTATAATATACGATGGGTCTTCTTATAGAAGTGTCGATTCAACACTTTAAATAAATATTAAAGTGGGACTTAAATGGGAGTGAGAATTTATGAGAGGGTACATATATTTTACTGATTTATTAAGTTTGCTAAATTTAGGGGAATATGTATTAGTATTTTATAGGAAAGTTGGAAGATTTCTTCTTATAAAAACTCTCGAATTTTAAGTTATGTAAATAAAATATAGTTACTATTAAAACTTTTGAGATTTAAATATATCTTAAATAGCTAATTATAGAAATCTTATAATTCCCAACTACGAATTCAGTAATGCAAAGAATAAAAATTAGATCAAGTCAGCAAAATTGAATACTGATGAGGTTTCTTGGGTGGAAGTTGAAACCTATATGTATCTTAAAAAGACTGCCTCTTGTTTTCTGACTAGATACTTATGTGTTCTCGTTATAATAGTTGCATCTTGATTTATGGGGATTAAATTAGATAGACCTCGAGTCAGATAGAAGCCCTTCTATCCCTTAAATATTTATACAAGTAAAAAGGTACAATAACTAATGCATATTAAATTGTAAATCTTTTTCAAATTCAATGCAACCTTTAATATTTCATTCGTACAATTCCAACTGAGTTTGAGTTATTAATTAAATCGAAATGATGCAATATCGCACCAAACAAGCAATATAATAACGGAAGTAATACACATACAATTTCGATTCCTATCACAATCAATACAATTTTTGCACTCAGCAGTTTGTTCACCCCCCGATAAAGCCATTCAAATCAATTATTTTTCACGCTCTTAGCCGCCTATAATGGATATTGTTGGCTGGCTATATCATCTTAGTCATTGGACTGGAACCTTGATCTGTCAGATCGATTGGCTAATGATCGGCTTCGCTCCGTCGGGCAATTATCCGCGATGGAGCAGGTTGCGGCAACTGCTGCTATTTCAAGTTCAACTTAATGTCACCACCGAGGGGCGCCGTCGGATTCCTCCACACACACACGAAATATGCGCCACGAATATGGACTTTTAATTTGTATTTATTTACTCCGCCAGCAGCCGTGTTTTTAATGAATTGTTGATGGGAATTAATGTGTGCATATTAAATGAAATTCTTTCATTAACAATAAACTTAAAAAAAAAAATATCCGCTGACGGCGCTGTTTCAAGTTCTCTTTTTCTCCTTCGCATGTGGTGGGAAACAAGTTTATTTCTGCTTCTCTTTCTCTTTTTTCTGTTTTTTTTTTGCAAATGCTTTTTTAATGAAATATCAAAGATAAGCTGGTAACTAAACAAGCAAACAGCGGAAAGCGGATAGAGTAAGAGAAAGATAGAGGGAATAGGGTGTTGCCGGTCGCAATTAATGCCAATATGGCAATTTGCCATGTTTAAAGCTGGCTGGGTGTGTGAGTGAGGCCGTGTCGGTGTTAACAATGACTAAGTAAGTTGCTCTATGCGATCCCAGGCTAAAGTTTATAGTCGCCGGATCTATGGCCTAGGCAACAGTTGTTATGTCATCGCATCTATATGCATAAATAAGTTTTAAGGCGATCTTTGAAAGAGAAAATGTAGTTTTAATTAATATTTTTAGCAAATTCCTTTATTAATAATTGCAAGATTTACTTCTTAAATTGTCTTGAACATGATATTAAACTAGGGGATCCGAAGAACTTCGTCTAGCGCTAAGTTAATGCAATCACATGAACTCGAGAGCTTTAATAATAAACAAATAGTTCGTATTTCCAATTGATTTATAGGATAAACAGTCTTTCAAATTATTATTCATGATTTATAGAGAATCTTTGATCTTAATTTAATACTTTAGATCAATGTTCTGCGCGTGCACGACTGACAAGACAGCAAATTTCTCTGCCCGACCTCTGCTCACACCAAGGGCCTTCTGCACAGCACGGTCTTACTCAAATAAATGCAATTCTAACATGTATTGGTTGGGCCCCGCCTTTTTTACTTCATTTTGCATACTACACTACCTTTTCTTTTTTTCTACCTTCAAAGTATTCGCTAACCAAGCTCTACTGTACTTGAATATAGTGCATCACGAGCTAAACTGGTTCTGTACTGATTAGATAGGTAAATATTTACGGGCGTGCTAACAAATAGAGTTGTTTACCCGGAACTTTTCTCTTTATTGCTAAGATAAAGTTCGGTCTTAATTACAAAAAAGAGTTTTCAGGGAAGAGTTGTAGAAGTTAGCAGATCAGCATTGTGGAAAGCCTTTATCTTTCTAACTATAATGCCATATGCAGAATTTCTATCTCTATTTCAAAGATTTAAATTATTATAAAATTATCTAGATCTTTCAATTTCAAGCATTACATTTCCAACTTACCGGCACAAAATGTGGCAAATTATCCAGCACCTGCAGCTTATCGATCCGCTGCTTAATCCTTTCCCGATGATGCGGATTCTTGATGCCAATGGCGGTGAGATCCTCCGGCGTCATGCGCGCAATTGTGGGCAGATCGTAGCCCGCGGCAATAAACAGCTGGGCGTACTCCTCATGCTTCATCTCCATCAGCCAGTCGATGATGAGCTCATCGTTCCGCTGCCGATCGACGCTGCCAATGGAGCAGGAACTCACGGAGCTGCAGCGCGGCGAGGAGAGTGGTGCTCGGATGGAGGCGCCCGACGAGGAAACACCGGTCAGGTAGGAGGAGGCTCGTCCCGAGTCTAGGCTGGCGGTGCTGTGGCGGGATCCCGAGCCAGCGGATCCCGAAGAAGATCCCGGCGAATCCCGGCCAGGGGACTGGGTCAGATCGATGCCCTGATCCTCCTGCAGGGCCAGCTGCTGGTGATAGTAAACCGCCGCCTTGTGGGTCAGCGGTTCGCGTAGAGTGGCACAAAAGACAGGCGGTGGCGGCACCATGGCTACGCCAGGCTTTCCAGCGCCCGGTGGCGGTGCTCCAGCTGGGACACCTCCGACGCCTGGCTGAGGTGGCGCTACTCCTGCTCCGCCCACTTCATCCTTGAGCCGCAGGGCCACGCTTGTCTCCCGCGGCAGATTAAAGCCACCCTCCTCCAGCGAAGGCGACGACACAATGCTGCTTCCGCTCATGCTGATCCCATCGTCCGCCTGATGATTCTGGTGGTGGCGCAGCGGTCCGCTCAACCGATAGAGCGGTATCAGCGGCTGGTGTTGGGGATGATGATGGTGGAGCTGCTGCTGCTGCTGCTGATGGTAATGCGAATCCTGCAGAGAATCGCCTGGAATCGTTGGCGGTTGCACCTTCTTAACCTGTGCGGTGGATGCATGCGGCTTCAGCGAACGATGCATGATGATGCTGGGCCTCCAATGGCCGCCGTGGCCGTACTTTCACCGACTCCTGTTGGAAAAGAAAACAGAACACACATAGAAATTAGTACTATGCTGCAGTAAGTCGGCCGGGCCAATGTGTCCGCCAGATGTGTGTGCCAGAAAGCAAGAAATCTGCATAATTGGTCATAGACAGTTTTCGTAGTTGATGTGCGCGGTGCGCTTCTCTAAAAATAGGGCTCCCAACTGTGTTTATTCGGCGCGATGCGGCGGCAAGTCAATAAACTGCACTACTCTGGCTCTCCAGCACCTCCTCCAGCAGCCAGCAGCCAGCATCTAGCCTCCTTCTCCTGCTCCTGTTCCCGCTCTCAGACCGCTCTATCTAGTCCGCGGCATCTCGTATTACACTTTTCATTCACAAAAATTTGACAAAGCTAAAGATAGCGGCCAAGGGAATACCCTTTACTGTAGTATGTCATGATTATCCTAGTTTAAATTAGCTAATAATTTAGCAACCTTCTTTAAATGATATAAACGGAGATGCAACATAATTAATTAGGGGTTTAAAAACCCTTAAAAATATACCTAAACATTTTACTTTATTAAAAATCAAATTTACTCGGAATTTGGTACCTTAAAACTTTCATTGCATACTTTAAGACACCTTTTTTGATGGGTTTTATACCTCCTAGTGCTTTCTGGAGTACCCTGTCTGGATAATCCACTTAATCAATCAAATTAAACAGATTAAAGTAGGACACCTTCCATGTTTTCCTCTCTATATAAATGAAATCCTAGATATTATCTACATTTGTGCTTCACCTACCTCATAGCATAGCTGCATTTTCAATCAGTACCTCATTTTTCCTCAAAGATACTATCCCTAAGATTATATCTATATTATTTATTAGTTTATGCCTAATACGCCCTTGTTGATGCCCCAAAAACAAACATCCCGTAGACGAGGTTTTCCCAAGCAGCTGGGAGACCAAATGACGACGCGACGGCACACGAGGGCCCAGGAGAGACAGTCGCGGGACAGAGAGACCCTGTGAAAGGGCGAGGGCTATTGCTATCGCCGCCGCATAGCACGAGCTGTGTCAAAGTTCGTTGACTGCATTTTGTGGTTCTTGAAGGGGTGGGGGACCGGGTGAGGTTGTGGTGGTGGGGCGGGGCAGCTGCTGTCTAGTCGGCAGCAGCAGCGTCATAATACACTCGAAAAATGCACGGACAGACCTCGGACGGGCGCAAAAATCTGGCGAAAAGTCACGAACGAGAGACCCTCGACATGTCATTAACAGCAGGGTGCAATAATAAAGGCCGCCCCGATTTACGGGGAAACAATAATAAAAAAAAACAACGCAAGTAGCGGCGGCAGCAATTTCCTGGCAATTTTCCTTACAAAGTAAAGCAAGGCAAATATGTGAATTTTGAGTAGCAGAGCTCGCTCAGGTGTATCGATAACATGGGCCACCTGTTCGATTGGAAACTCGCTGTCCCGGCTGGCTGCCGGCGAGTGAAAAAGCCAAGGAGGAAAATCCAGGTGTCATAATCCGAGCGGAGGCGTATCTGTATCTGTGTGTGTGTAGGTTGTGCAGGAAAATGCAGGAAAATCGTACCAACAAAAGCTGAACGCAACAAGAAAAAAAACGCATAACGGTGGCAGTAGTAAATCTCATTTACAAGCTGCCTTTTAATGAATTTTTATGTATGCGACGTGCCGGAAAAACTGCAACCGTTGCGAAAAGCCCACAGAGAGAGAGAGAGAGAGAGAGCGTGGAGAAAACTCTCCCAAAGAGAGAGGTGCTCTCTCCTCTGCTGAGCGAGTGAGAGAGAGCAACGCTGGAGCTGGAGTTTTTCGCGTAGTAGGGTAGTATATCAAAGCTGCAGCGGCGAATGTGGGTTGCGGTTTTTCGCCGTATTGTGTTGCTGTTGTTTGCCGCCCACACAAGCTGCACCCACTGCAACCCCATGCCTCCCCCCTCTCATATTTGCAACCACCCCCCTTCGAAATGCCAGATGTTGTTGAACCGTTATTCAGGCGGCCGGCATTGCAGTTTCTTTCGAAAAAAATTTTGTCTCTTTACCCTCGTATTTTTTTTTGTTCTGTTTTTGTTATCCCATTTTTATGAGTTACCATTGTTGTTTAGGAGCTGTAAGTTTAATTGCAAACACGAAAACGGGCACGCCCACACTCCTTTTTTAATATACGAGGCAATGCAAGACTGCACTCGGCAGAAATATCTTGGGAATTTAAAAGGGAGTTTAGGTATTTAAAAAAGCAATAATGAGTCACAAAATATTGCCTAAAGTGTTATTTATATTTTCGAAAGGAAAGATAAATGCCTTCCTCATTAGAGTGTAAGTTATTGCAGGCTTTGCACTTAAAATTCTCAAGTACTAATTCAGAGAAAGTTTTAAGGCTGAAACTGTCAGAAAAATAAATACTCATGAATCTTCTTGGCTGAAAACTGAACCTAATGAATACTAAATATTTCTCCTTATATTCTGGCAATATCCTTGTGTGCTTTTGGCATACAAGTTGGGTCTTTATCTATAACTGTAAAATAAATACCCCGACTAGATTCCGAGCTCATCTCATTTCCTTCTAATTTCTTATTTCTCTTTTTAAATATTGCACTGTAACGTAATATTTATTATAACCCAAATATCTTTCAGACACTGATAAGTATCTCAGTATAAAAATGTTTCCTTTATAAATAATTTGAAATATTATTTAACATTCAAACTAAATTACTTTATATTATTATTATTATATTATATATTATGGCTATTATATTATATTTATTATATATTATTGTTATTGTATTAATATAATATTCTTATAGTTCCTGGTGTTTTTGTTCAGTGCACATTACACCTCATGTTGTTGTGGGTGGTGAGTAATCGTAATGAGCATAACACTTGCTCGGTCTTTCGTGCAAAGCGAATGCCAGCTTTGGATTAAAAGTGTGGATATAAAACCGAAATCAATTTCCAAGCTATTGCGAGGGTAACCCCTCGGCGAGTGTTCACTGTGCGCTTGGCGCGGCATATAAAAACTGATTGGAAATGCAATTGGAGGCTTGGGACCTTTTGGGTGTTGGCAAATACACATAAATACAAAAGGGAAATAGTCGGACGAAGGGGGGTGGTGGCTGGGTGGCTGGTATCGGCGGCAAGCAGGCTGAAAGATTTATTGATTGTCACACACACACAAATACACACACACAAACACACACACACGGTACACACGTATTGATAGATGTACAATGAAGCGGAGTTGCGGTTTTTGAAGTTGGCAGCAAAAACGCTGAGCAACTAAAAATAATTATGGTTTACACCAACCAGTGCCGAGTGCCCTCAACACAAAAGAGAGGGCGGTTGGAAGGCAGATACTGATAAATCAGATACAAAATGACCGCAATCTTCCATACCCTTTGCAAGGGAAAAGTATATTGACAAGTCAGCCAATCGAAGCTGACGAGAGATGGTAGCTTTCACTGGAAACAATTCTATTTAGTCAGTTTAGTGGGGTTTACTTTTCAAAAGTACGTCCTTAAGTAAGATATCTTACAGGTTGTTGAGATATGAGTCCTAAACGTTGCATATAACATATAAATGCACTTAAAGATACATCTTTTTCTATGCAAACTTTAAGATTCAGAACAGATTTCTTTGTTTCTCTTGAAACAACCTAAATATTAAATGAATAAACTCAGTTAGGAGGCTTTTTAAAACCCTAAAGAGCTGTAGTAAAAGATATGTTGCATTTCGAATATAATTTTAATAAAATTAACACCAAATAAATGAAATAAACATTAAAAATAGAGAGAGAGAGAGAGAGAGCTACTCGTATCACTGAGTAAATATTTAATCCTCTTAGGAATCTGTATATATAAACAGTATATATTACACCCAAAGACATTGCAACCCGAAAAATAATGAACGAAAAAGCGTATTTAATCTTCGCCAGATTTCCGCCCCGTTTAGTGGCTCGTTTTCTTCTCTTTCATATCGTTTTTGTCGCTGTCGAGAGCCGTTAAAGTTTACTGGCATGAGTAATCAGCCAAATGGAGCGCAATAAAATGGCAAACGGTAACACGGCCAATCTATCACCAGAACGGCCAGCTACAGCTCCGCTCCACTCCATTCAGGCAGCAACCCCCGCACATTTGGACCCACTATATAGACCACATATATATATACGACACACTACCGACCCACAGGAGAGCCGGGCATCAAATGAGGCGCATCTCAATCTCATGTTTATTAACGGTGCTCAGTGTGTGTGAGTTTCAGTGTGCTGGTGTCATTAAGCCAGATAGATAAAGGAAGGAAAGGTTCCACATCTCGAAAAGCACCACCGAACTCCCTCCCACCCCGTACTTAACCGACATCAGTCGGCCAACACTTCATTATTGACAACAAAAGGCTCTGTGCCCGCCCGACCGACTCTCAGCTTCGTATTTATCAGCTGCGGGTGCTTTGCATATGACAAGTTTTATTTTTTATTCTGTTTTTTTTTGGTACACTCTTTCACTCGCTTTTTCCCCTTTTATTCTTTGGCTGGCCCTCGGTTTCTTTATTTTGCCCGAAATGCAATGGACAAAGTTCGGTCGTACTTTATTCGTGTTTACCACGCCCCGGTCTCGGGTAAAAAAAAGGCTTTGTACTTAGTAGAATATTTTGTCAAACCAAACAAAACCGAAATGAAGAAAGAAAGCGACAAATACACGGAGGAAAATGTGTCAGTCAGAAAATAGGGGAAAACCCATAAGGAGGCGTATATGTATATTTAAATATTTAAATACTTAATAAGTAATATATTACAGATTAAATTTTATTCAATATTAAGAACATGTTGCAAAAGTAAGGCTTTAATGTGACCATTATTTTAATCAGTATCCGAGTGACCTTACCACCAAATTGTTGGTAATAATTAGGAGATGTTCAACTGCATTAAGCAATTACTTTCTTTAGCGTGGAATTTATTATATTCGTCATAAATAACAAGGTATCATAAAAGCTTATGAGACTATGATTATTTTCATTATAATATAGAACAACATTAAGGTTTCAATTTCTTTTTTCTCTGTGCAACAAGCCAGCAACAACGACAACATCCGTGGAGCGAAAACAACCGCACAAAAGATGGTGTCGATGATGCTGCTTACTCGCTGCCTGCCCCCTGATTCAACGTTGCCCCCCTTGGAAACTTCTCATCTCTCTTTGCCACAAAGACTGTCGATAGCTCGAGATGTTGATCTTGCAAAGCGCAGAGCAGAGACAAGCAGCGGCGGCAAAGCACAGCAGCAGCAGCAGCAACAGCGATGCCAGTAACTCCAGCAACAATAAATGGCCAGAGGCAGCCGAAACTTGTTTTGCCTGTAAAAGGGAGTTGTCGTTGTTGTGTTGCTGTAGTTGTAGTTGTTTGTGCATTGTCTCCGCGTTTTGTTTCAGGTTTCAGGCAAACGCCAAGAACAGGCAAAAAAAAAACAGCACCATAACAGCTATATGAGGTGAACTGCAACTGCAGCAAGGAGCATTAGGGGGAGCTGTACTGCTACCCTATAGAATCCTTGAGCATAGTTCAATTATCTGATTTCATTCACCTCTCCTTTTTCTTAAAAAATATGTATCTTATAATTGGAGAAAGTATCTATAGTAGCTTTTATAAAGTCTGCAGTATCTTTTATAAGCAAATAATTAAAATAGTCTTAAAAACTTCAAAGACGACCGTTGAGAATCCCTGTCTATAAGCTAACAAAAAGGAAAATTATTCTGAGCCATGTGTTTCCTTTTTAAATATGACTACGACTTTGTAGGAAATTAAGTGGATGTTAATTGCATTGATTGCTCTAATTAAATTGCCTTTTCAGTGTATCCTTTGGCAATTACCAACAGTTGGCATAGTTGAATATACTACGAAAACTTACAATGAATAATAGATGGCAATTCCAGACCGAACCCAACTGGAAATCAATAACGTGCACATGTTCTATTGGAAATGGCCAAATTAAGAGTTGTCCGCCCCTTTTAAATTTATTGATATTAATAACATTTGCAATATGATCCTTATTAATTATTTTCCAATACGCAGTGTGCCCTTACCACCAAAAAGCTGGTTATAATTAGGTGATTTTCAAAGGGAGTACAGACGTGTGCATTAAAGCAGACCTCAATCTTTTACTAACCCGTTATCACTCGTTCCACACAATATATGGTATAACCGACATACCCAGTGGTACCCTTTTATGGCTGTTGTTGTTGCTGACAATTCCTGAGGAGCGGAATAAAGCTCGTAGGAGGAAAATGCAGCGCTGAAGATGTGTCAAAAGTGTGGGCGGGCGGGTAGGAAAATGGACAGGCGGACAGGCAGACGGATAACTTACGTGCAGTTTAACGGTTAATGCAAACGAAGACGACATTGCGTTGCGCATATGGCCATATAGTATGGTACAGAAAAAAAACCACTAACAGCAACAGAAACAGAAAACAGAGACGGACCAAATACGGCGGACAGGCACGTAGAGAAATATACTCGTACTCGTACTCGTACTCGAACCAAAAGCGGCCATCAATTCCTTCTTTTTGTATTTTTTCTTTTTTTTTTATTTTTGGTCAAGAAGAAAGGGGCAAACAAGTTGTAAGGCGAGCAATGAGTGCAGACAAAAGCAGTTACAAGACATGAAGAAGACAAGGGAGAAAGAGGCGGGGGCTTGGAGATACACAGAAATAACGAAATGATAACTTTTTTGAAGGTCTCATTATGGGAAATGTGGTTTATTTGATTGAAAACCTTTAAAAGTGTTTTAGCCCAAGCTTAAATTAAATAAATTAAATTATTTACAAAAGCAAAACCATGTCAAATACCCTACAAATATACTATTTGGGATAAATGCTGTAGTATTATAATCTAGCTATGATTTGTATTTTAAAGAAGGTCTGGATGTTAGGGTTATAAGTATGACTTGTAGCAAAAAATGTAAAGCTGGCCAAGGGATTCACAACTAAATACTCTAAATTTGTTATTACATACATTTGGGGGCCCTTTAAAATGTTTTCAAATCTTTCAAATCTGTAAGAAACTATATGGTATATTGGCAAATTATTCAATATTCCTTGAGAAAATGCTCCTACATATTCAAGGATACAGAATATCTTAAAAGGATGTAAGTCAAACCGATTTACCATATTCTTTTCTCATTTTTTTTTGTCAATTACATGCCGAAAATGAGTTCTTTCTGTGTAGACATGAATAATGGAGGGCAGTCCTCATCGTTTTACAGCTACATTGAACTTTTTGAGACTTTTATTTTTGAGGCACTTGCCGCTTGCCCCGCCCACTGCCCACCACCCATTTCCCATTTTCCTTTCCTCTTTCCTTTTTCGGCCGAAAATTCGTATGCGGCTTACTACTACGCACACACACACTACTACGCGAATTCGCACACACACACACATACGCACACACATGCGTAGGACATCGCTTAACAACTGTGCAGAAAATATGTAAATTACCATTGTAAATCGCTGAATTTCCGCCAGATTCCAATTAAATCCTGCAACAGAGGCTCGAAATGCACATTAGCTTTGCTTTTCGCAAGGATTTCAATTGATTTTTCATATGAAAATTCTGTGCAAAAATTTCTTTTTACGTTAACACCAACACACACTCACATACACTGACACACACCAACACACGCGAGCGTATACCGAGCAGAAAAGTTGCTGTAGTTGTTGTTACTGCTGGTGGCACCGAAGAATCGGAGCCGAGCGAGAGGAGAAAAAGAGAAGCGACGACGACCGCAAGCCAAAGCGTATTGAAACGCGGCTCCAGCATGCGAGCGTTAAAGCCAGGTCCGTAGACGGTATCGTAGTAGTGTCCGGACTTTGGAGTCCTCCAAGTTGCAGCAGAGAGCGGCCGAGCAAAGAGAGTGGGAGAGCCAGTGCGCAACTTGTTCTCTCTATCTCTCTCTCTTCTTCGACAGCTCCACACCGCGAGAGTCGCCTCGATTTTACTCAGCGGCCAATTTGTTGCAATTGAAACAATAACAATTCCACTGGGCAATTTGTTTCGGGCCTGGCAAATTAGTTAGTTAATAAATGAATGAAGGAAAAAGGGAAAAGAGAAATGGGAAAACAAAGCGTAGCTTCAATAAGCAGGAACTGGCACAGGCACAGGCTTTATTCCCTAAAGTGGTTGCCATTGGCGACGCTGGAAATGCAATGCGTACAATGGGACTTAAGGGGTTTAAAAAAGAGAAAAACAACTATAATAATACAATCTATTGATCGTAGCTCTATTTACTATAACAAAGTTTACACAAATAAATTCATTTAAATAATTTAATTATTAAGGATACAAGATTTATTGAGGGTCTATAGTAGTTTCCCCATGAAAAATATGGCGATTTTTGTGAATTTTTTTTTAAATAAATTACTTCAGCGAATCTTATGAACTTTTTTTGAAAATATTAGGGTATATTTTCAGCTATATTTGAAGATTTTTTTATTACCAAAAACAAGTGAGAATCGCAATATTCTAATAACTCAGACCTACATTTTGAAGTTATTCAAAGACGTTCTCTATCTTTTTAAATATTTGTATGAAGGCTTCTTAAAAAATCTTAAGAAATCCTACATATTCTGGAGTTCTGAAAATCGGAAGATTTGGTTAAAAAACATTCTTAAGAACATTGGTAATTTAAGTTCGAGTTATAGATATCTTCGGATATAGAAATGTTAGTTATTGTAAGTAAAAAAAACAAGCTAAAGTATAGTTTATAGCTAACTTTTTTATGAATATTTTAGCTTTTTGTTGCACCTTTGGAGGTAAGCAAATTGACACACTTCTCTCAATAATGTGTAATTTTAGATAATAATTTTTGGAGGCTCAGCAGTAAAGAAATGAACGTGACATTTCTGTAATGGATAACAAGCTTATCTAAACGTCCCACTGTGCGTTGAATGCCACAGAAAAGACAAACAAACCGTAGCTCGTATACGCATACAGACGCGCGCGAAAAGCCAGCACAACCACTTTTCATGCCGCACAAGCCAATAAGAGAAATAGAGAGAGGGAGCCACTTGGGGAGAGAGGACAAGAGCGATGGAGCTCCAAGGCTTCGGCGAGTTGCGGCAACTTTATTTGAGAGTACGCGCAGCTGCGCTCTCTTTCTCCCGCTTTAATCTCCTAGTGGAGCCATTACCTTCCCCCACCACAGTTCTAACACTTCATTGGAGACAACGACATCAAGTCATTTGATTCCCACACAAATCTCTGCATATTGAGCGGCACCGCTCTCGCTCTCCAACTCCATATCTCTCTCTTTCTCCCACTCGTTTCATTATGGCAAGTGAGTTATGGCTTTTGTGAGTGTATGCGTGCGTTTGTGCTGCGCTTTCTATTGATTTATATGAGAGTTTTATGGCGCAATCTGAGCCATAATAACCAGACAGAAGAAGAAAATTACAAAATGCCTTGCATTTTAATTAAGAAACTAGAGGGGGAAAAGTGCAGGCATTGCATAAAAAATAAGAATAATCGCCTAGTTCAAAGCTGGCCTTTTAAAACTTCCCCCCATTTCTCACGACCAGAGTTGTCGCGTGCCTTTCAAAAAATTGAGTAGCCGTAAAATCCCACGACACGTGTTGGTTTTATTAATTACATGAGCTGCAGCTGCAGTCGTGTTTTGTCTTCAGTTTTTCATTCCTTTTGTTTCCCTTTTCGGAAACCCAATTTCCTGCAGATGCCGAAGATGCGGCGGCACTAAATAAAGGCGAAACAGCTGGCAACCCTCAAAAAGTGACAGATGGCGACGCCGACGGCGACGTCGGCGCAAGCAGCGCAGGACGAATGCGGCATCAAAATATAAACACAAAGGTGAACCAGCGCCGCCGTTTAAAAATTAACCGCTAGGAAAACTGAGTTAAATATGTAAATTTACTTACTTTACAACCAGAAAATAGGTTTTCCAGGCTTTTAATTAACTCCACAATGTCTCCTCTACTTTTTTTTTTAACAAATCACAATTTATTACGCGCGCAACGAAAGCTGGCACACAAAATGTAAACAATGTAAAATTGTCGTAATTGTTGTAGTTGTAGCCTAATGAATTTCACGTTTTTTATGGCATTTTCCACAAGCAAACGGTATTAAAACAAACACAAAAACACGCACACGTACACACAAAGCACTGTTTGTTGTCTTTATTTTATGTCTGCGGCGCGCGAGTAAAACATAAAAACCAGATTAATTTCGAGCAGACGAAAATTACGTTTTTGTTGATTTCTTTTAAGCTGAGTTTCTTGCGACGTCGTCGACGTCGTTGATGTTGCGACGGCTCTTTATTGTTTGCTAAGCCGCCATTTTCTTTTTTTTTTTGTAATTACAAGGAGCTCTTGCTGAAAAACTCCTTATTAATAACTTGGCTAACTTTTACTTTGTTGCATATATAAGCACTTTTGTTAGTGTATTTATTAACCGAATTTTTCGATTTCCTTTTAAATTTGCCGATGTGCGTTTTTCCGCGACACACGTCCGCCGAACGGGAAAATGAAAACAAAACACGGGATAAAGTGACCACTTTTTGTCTAGTGTGACCAATACTTTATTAAGACCAAAAACCGAATTAGAGCTGCAAAGACTATCGATTTTTCTTAAAAAAGCGAGATAACTAAATAGTCCTAATGGTTTTTTAAATATATGTATTATTTCAAAAATAGAATTGCTTATATCATGAAAAATATATAAATAAATAATTGTAATAAAATTCTTCTAATATTTTGTAAGGTTGGCGACATTGATGAAAAGGTGGGAAACTTTTCTCAACAACAACGTTTCTGCGACGTATGGACGTAAGTATGACCGCGGTCTGACTTATAAAATATACCCTCAGGCCACTCATGAAAAATACCAAAATATACCATGTCTTCTTTTGATATTGTCTTTGCAGCCCTGTCAGCTCTTCGGCATCCGCTTTGTGCTCTCCTTCCAAAAAAGAAACGGGAGGACAGCGATGTTAGTTTTAATTTGTTTAAAACAACTCAACTGCCAGTCATAACAATTAATTAAAAAGTGTGCAAGTGCCAAGGCCTCAATTAAAATGTTTGTGACACACCGATCGGCTTTTATTTAACTGTTGCGTGCTGTTTTTGATTTGTCATTCGTTTACTTGTATTGTGTGTTTTTGTGCGGCGTTTTGTGCTTATTTTTTGTGGTTAAACAAACTACAGAAAGTGGTGTGAGTTGATAACATCGTTGCAGTTTATTTTTAAGTGTTAATAATCAACTTGAGAGCTAATAAAGCTAAAATAGCGGCGGCACAATAGGAAAATGCAAATTACTTAAAACAGGTTGTCGCCGCTCCCGCTCTCTCTCTGTTCCCCGCTCTCTTTCTGCCGTGCGCTTTGGTATTTGTTGCCTTCTCAATGTTGTTGTTGCCAACTGGGTACTTTTTTTTTAACAGTTGCCTTGGTCAATGTACGGCATTAATTACGCTCAAATGGTAGAATACTTGAAGCCACAGATGCCAAAGTAGCTACAAAAGTAAAGGGAGAGCGAGAAGAAGTAAGACTAAACTAATTTGCACGCTCGCTTTGGCGTGCTAATTCCGCTTACTTTGCTTCTTCTGTTTGATATCTTTTGGGTTTGAGGGCGTTTTGCATGATTCATTTGCTGCGTTTGTTTTGTCTTTTGTATTTGTCATTGCGCACACATACCGGTGCAGCAGCGGACGCAACAACAACTACCTGTGGCATGCAGTTCGCTTTGTATGTGCTTGTGTTCGTGCCTGTGTCTCTCAAATGTCAAAGTTGACATTTCGCTTTGGGCGGGATTTCAAATTGAAGGCGAAGAAAGCGAAAGAGAGATAACATACCGTTGGCATTCTTTGACTTTTATCTGTTTTTTTTTTACAGTTAGAACTTGTAGAATCTTTTTCAGATTAGATACAAGATTGAACGAATATTATCTATTAAATAATTCATAAATATTATTATCGTAACTATTATTTAACTCTTTAGCTACTACAAAAATGTGTAAT
>JAEIIG010033445.1:0-35405 GCA_018904695.1 Drosophila parvula | reverse complement strand
TGTTCATCTCCATTCACTCGTCGTAATTGTTGTTTTAGGATCGAACTCTTCTCTTGTGCGACATTCTCGGCAGCTTCTCATCGAGATTTCTTTCGGGTGTGGAAATGGGAGCATGTGATACTGATGACCGGAATGGTGCTGGATGCTGGCGGGGGTCTGGACGCCCTAAAACTCCCACTGGGTGGCCGAGTCGGTGCCGTCGTCCAGCAGCTTGAACGCCCCGTTCTTGGTGGCGCCCAGATACTTGCCCTGCTGCGATCTGTGAGAACAAATAAAAACGCAGGCATTAGTAACCAATTTATGAAGAAAGTTGAATGGGAATCTTAACAGTTTTTGATCGCATTAAGCAATCCCATTATTCATTATAATCTAAGAAGTTCAACCTATTAAACAAGTTGTAATGGGTGTGCTTTTATTTGGATCGAACCTTATGCAGATCCTGGTTGGCTCGCGCAGCTCCAGGAAGAATCCATCGCTGGGCGCATCGGCATCCACCGAGATGCTCTCGCCCTCGATGCGCCAATACTTGCCGCTGTGCGCCTTCAGATGCACGAGACCCTTTTGGGCGCGCTCCACCAATATGGTCTCATAGGTGGCCTTGTTGCACTCCAGCTTGAGGTTGCCGGGCGTGCGATAACCCACGAATCCCTGCTCGCACTTCAGCACGAGAATGGGTCTGCCAATGAAAGAGAAAGCTTAAGTTAATAATTGGAGAGGAATTAAATATCAGATTGAGGGATGTAAGTACATCAATCCAATATGATTTCTCAATTTTCTACCATCTACCATGTAGAGAGGGTAACCTCACCGATTGATCAAGTAAAAGTAGAACTTGGCTATCTCCTCGATGGACTCGGAGGTGGCAAACAGATGGCCGGACCGTTTGGTGGCCAAAAACTTGCCATTGTTGGCCCGGAACGAAAGCGATCCGTCGCCGTGCCAGATCAATTCGAAGAGGGCGTCGGCACAGCGCCGATTGCCGGTGGCCTGGATGCCGCCGCCTGCCGACAGGCACCAGTACCGATCCTGGGTGGTGCGCAGAGCCCAGCGATGTGCCGACCAATCGTACTCCAGCTGGAACGTCTCATTCTCGCCGACCTCATCCTGGTTGGCCGTCACATCCACGCCCTGCTTGACGCTCACATAGCGCAAGTTTAGGCCGGCAATAAAGGAGGCCTGAGGCAGCGAATCCTCCAGGGAGAATAGCTCGTCCCGGGTCACCGTCGAGGAGCGTGACTTGAGCACGGCCTTCGAGCCAATGGGCGACAAGTACTGGCCCTGGCGATCGCGCAGCGCCAGGTGTCCGCCATGGTATTCGGCGCTGAACAGACAGTCCTCGTTGCACACCACCTGCAGCTTTCCATTAGCGTTCAGATATCTGTGGAAATGGTCATGCATTAGTAGGGCTTCTATAAATTTCTTCTGGATCCTGGATCCTCAACTCACTTGTTGTTGCACGTGTGCAGGGCATAGCGTCCGCCCTCCTCGGCCCGGAATTCGAGAGTAAAGAGCGTATCCTCGCCCCACGGAATGTTGGCATCGACATGGATCTCGTCCTGCGACTCCGAGAGATGGGCGAACCGCTTGCGTCCGATGGAACGCAGATTGACCTGGGGCCGGGCGGCCAAATGTACGGTCCAGAACTCACTGGCGCCGGGCGTCTTGGCCGTGCAGACCAGCTTGTCGGGCGTACCGCCCAGGAAGTAGCCGCGCGACTCGTTCTTCAACGCCCAACGGCCGCTGCCGTCCTCGCTGATGCTGATCTGGAAGCGACTGCCCGCGTCCCGCTCGTCGCTCTCGCACAGCACGTTGCCAAACTGATCGACCGAAAGGTACTTGTTCAGATGAGATCGTAAGTAGATAATACCTGCAAGAGTAAAAGGATTTTGAATAAGAATTACACTTTAAAATAATGTAATTAAATTTATTATTATGGGGTTTCATGGTGCAAATTATTCCCTTTAAACTGGTTAGCTAAGAAACAAAACAAAGCTGGCTTACTCTTATTTTTCTACTAAACTAAAGAGCATGTAAATTCGATAATATAACGACAGTCACTTATCGATATTGATCGATTGATTAACTATGGAATTCCTTTTTAACAGAATAATCTTTTGAATAAAATAAAGCTGACGTAATCAATCTTATCTTCTTTTCTAAAGAGCATATAAAGTCGATAAATTATGGTAATTACTGTTACTTATCGATATTGATCGACTATTTGCACTATTCTATTTAATTTTATTTATTATCTATGCAGTTCCCTGGCTAAAATAATCAGTTCTTAAAGGAATCATCTTTGGCTGCTTTGATCAATCTTATTATCTAATTAGAAAACATATCAATTCTGTATTCAATGAAAATTACAGTCAGTTATCGATATTGATAGACAATTTGAACGATTTTATTTCCTATTTTCTTTCTTCTTTTTAACTGAATAACCTGAATGCATTAATTAACTACTTACTCATTTTATTTACCAATCTAGACAGCAATACAAATTCAATTATTGATGACAATCTATTAATCGACTTTCTTAATTATTTATTTAACGCTTGTAATTTAATTAACTCCTTACAAACTGGTTATTATCCTTCTCTTTTTTTTTTTGTACCCAATTAGAGAGCATACAAATTCGATAATCTATAGCGTTGACATCGAGTCTATCGATATGCGATTTGGCTCGCTTTCCAAACATTTTGAATGCTATCATCTATTAAGCCATTTGCGCCCATACACCGCAACGAGTATAATAAGTCGGGATTCGGTTTCAGTTGGTCTGCTAAGCAAGAAATTTTCAATTTGGATGAGCTATTTTAATGGCCAACAACGACGAATGCCGCCGAATGCTGACTTATGGCATTGGTATTATAGAAAATGTTTATTAATTGCCCGGTGGCAACGACCACGAGTGGCGGCGGCAAAAACTAAAAACCAGTTGCTTCGCCAGCTTTAATTGTAATTGCTTGCCTCGCCACGGACAGCCAACTTCGGGAGCAACTTTAAAGCCAACTCCAACTCCAAAGCCAAAGCCAAAGCCAAGTCCAGCTCCAAATCCAATTCCAATTCCACTGCAGCCACTGGTTGCTTGATAAATGATGCCAAATTCGTGAGGCGCTTTGTTTTCTACTCTCCCGGCCCCGTCAAATTAGTGCAACTGGAATTATCTTTGCCTCAGACCCCCACAGACCCCCAATGATTTATGTTACGAAAATAAAATAACAACAAGGAAAATGCGAGGAAAAAATCAAGAAAAAGACGCCACTAACTGGCCAAGATGATAGTGATTACGCCTGGCAAATGGCTTCGACTCTGCGCCACTTAAGCCCCAGGACTTGTGGCAACTGGTTGAAATATATATAAAGAAAAAGAAAAAAGAAAAAAACGAACTAACAACTAAATAAAAATACAAATAAACGGGGGGGAAAAAAATCACTTGCAGTCCGAGGAGAAGGATTAACATTCGCTTATCAGGAATCACAGATAACAGCGGCCTGGCATGGTTATTCAGTGTAAATGCAAAGGTGTGTCATCGATTATTCCGATTAAACCGAAATTCGCCAACGTGGGAAGCAGCAGTAGGTGCCAATAAAAGAAAATATGCAAAATCATAATGAAAACTAACTCTACTTTCGGGTATTAAGAGGAAATGTATACAAATAGTAGAGAAATATCTATATATATCTCTATCTAATCCCTAAGAATCCCATAATTAAAACTGAACTAAATAAAAGATAAATAACTGTGTACTATATAATATTTATATAATTAATCTTGTTAGTTTCTTATATTTGAAATGATATATTTAATATTTAGCAAACTCACTTTCACCGGTGTTCGAGGGTTCGAGCGTCCACAGCTGCTTCTTCTTCAGACTGGCCCCATTGGCATTGAGCTTGAACCCAAAGGTCTCAGCGGTCATGTACTTGTGCTGGCCATTAATCACACCAATGGTCCACCATCCCTTCTGTTGATTCTGTGAGATGATGTCCCCGTTGCTGTGGCCCAGCTCGCAGCCCTGGCCGTTCATGGTGCTAATGGGAGCAATCTTGGGGCTGTTATCCGGACTCCGGCTTCTCTTTTCACAATATTCTAAAAGAAGAAGTAAAATTGATTTACATGGATGAGTGATGATTGGTAGTAAGATTAAGTAATTGTAAGTAATTATAGTATGTAAAATATTATTCTTTATTGTAGCATTTCCTAAATATAAATACAAACAAAAAGAAAACTCTTGATTATGCGTTTAATTATGTAAAACTACACGCTTGATTGATGAACATTTTGTCACGGCCAAGACGAGGCGAGGCGAGGCGAGGAGAAGAAGACTGAATACTGAAGACTGCGTGCAAGATTTATGTGGAGACGGGACTGAAAGACGGCCTGTCAGACGGGATCTCCTCCTGCTCCTCCTTCTGCTCCGTCTGCTGGTTGCATGTTGAGTAGCCAAGCAGCAGTGGGTTTCCTTCCCCCAAACTCCAGACGAGTCTTCTCTCTCTCTTTTTGGATCTTTGAAATGCTGTCTGTGCCCTGGCATTGCCATTCATCGCAACAGGAAATGCAGATAACATTTGCATTACATGGCGACACATGTCGCAGATCCTCCAGCTGCACCTTCTCCTCCTCCTTGGTTTCTTCGAGCTCCAATAAATTCAAACTCAACAGGCAGCAGTCAGGCTGTCAAAGCATCGATGACACTTCTATCGTGCTCCACCATCGATAACTGCGTTAGATTCAAGGCAGGTGCTTCGATTTGCTGCAAGAGCCGGACTGCAGCCACACCTATTAGCCAGACGAACACTCCCCAAACGTCCTTGACAATGTTTATCGATTTAAAATCGATTTTTGTATAAAACAAATTCGATTGTATATATTTCTTTAAATTAATAGTTATAAAAAACATATTTTTTATGGATTTATATAGAGGTATAAATATTTAACTACTCTTTAGTCTAAAATAAATACCAGAGTATCAGAGGATCAAAAAAAACATCGATATTTTTCCGATTTCAAAGCTATTTTTGCAAAATAAACATCGGTAACTTCATTTAAGATATATTTTTGCATAATGAACATCGGTAACTTCATTTAAGATGTATTTTTGCAAAATAAACATCGGTAATTTCATTTAAGATATATTTTTGCAAAATAAACATCGGTTACTTCACATTTCAGATTTGGTTTCAAAGAAATTCGATTAAAAGTTCTCATAAAAGTAACACTAAAAACATTTCTTAATATTTCTTAATATTTCTTAATATTTCTTTATATTTCTTAATATTTCTTAATATTTCTTAATATTTCTTTATATTTCTTAATTTTTCTTAATATTTCTTTATATTTCTTTATATTTCTTTATATTTCTTAATATTTCTTTATATTTCTTAATCTTTCTTATTTCAAAAGCCTAAAGATATTATATTCTTGCCAGTTAGATGAGGTGGTGTTTTTATATTAGAAAATTAAATTTGCATATAAACTGTGCTTCATTAACCATAGTTAGCAAGCTGCAATAACAAAGGATTGTCGATTAGTTTGCAATCGTTAACTACAGATTTCTAGTGAATGTATGACCCATAGGCAGCTGCAACAATATTTTGACAGGGAAAGCAGGCGCTAGTAATAAAAATAGAGACAGACTGAGAATCAGTTGGAACAAGAACCACTCATTAGCGTGACGCGTGCCTGCTAATCAGAGCTTATGAATCGCCGGGCCCCGGATGAGTCAACAATTCCCATAAAGAGCAGCAACAGCAGTAGCAGCCAACATAAATTAAGAACGCCAAGAGAAAAACTTAAATAAATAATAAAACAAAAAACAAAAAAAAAAAAGGGGGGGGGGGCAGAAAGGGAAACAGTCACGGGGGCACAATAATAAAAATAATAAGTAAGCAGGAAAGCAGAAGCAGAAGCAGAAGCATGAGCAGAAGCATGAGCAGAAACAGACACAAAAGGTGTGTGTACGTTGTGGAGTTTCCAGGGGAAAATTAAAGGGGTGCTGATGAGCTTGGGTTGGATTTTGCATTCTAATTTCTCAAAAAGGCAAACAGCACAAAGGGGCGATAAACGGCGAAAGAAGACAAAAGCGTGACAGCGACTCCAATGTTTCCTTTTTTTTTATTTTTATTATTATTATTTCTAGGCGTTGGCTCCTGGATGGACAAGCAACAACAAATAAAAAATAAGGCAGAGAAAAAGCCATGGCCTGGGCGTTGGCTTAAAAGCAAATCGCAGATGGCAGATTAACATCAAATGGAAATGGAAATAAAGAAGGAAAAACGAAACAAAGTTTGCACATATAAAGAAAAATTACAATTGTAGTAAAGTGGTAACGACACCGTATGTTTTATCTCCCCAAAAAGCCCATTTTATAATTACCTGCCTCACCCAGCTAAACAAAAGATTCCCTAATTTAAGTAATGCATGTTTTTGGCCACATGGTAAAACAATATGACTTTGATCTGCCTTAAAACACATTTCTTTTTTTTTTATTATTCATTTAATTGAAGTAATTAATCTGAAGAATATGTGGCATGTTTGGTTAAGATAAGAAAGGTAATATACCTTACCCTTAATGGTTTCTTGAATTTATTTAATGAATATGATTAAATCTTACAGAATTCCATTTGTATGATTATTCTACTTTAAGTAATGCCTTCACATGAAAAAGAATATGATTTGAATCTACTTGGAAACACATTTTATAATTAATTAAACAAAACTAGGACTCCTAATTAAAGTGAAGGAACTTCATATTTTTGTTTAGATAACAATTTATCTCTTTATACCTAATTACTTCTTGGACATATTTAATTAAAGAATAAATCTTACAGTAAATAAATTACCTTAGTCTTCCCAAACTAAAAACTTCAATATTAACTAACTTACTATGCATGCAAGCAAATATTCAGCCTATACTTTCTCCTAACGCACCTAATAACATCTAACCCTAACAAGCACGTGCTTGGTGTCCTATACTGACCGCAGAGCATTAATGGCTAACAAAAAAACAAAATTTATAAATGAAAAAGTATTAAATTAATGCTAAAAACCATTTATATCTCTTTTTTTTGTGCCCGTGCGAGATTATCTTGTGGATTTTTAGGAGTCAACGCTCGCTATATATGCTGCCTTGTCAGCTTAAAAAGCTCGCTCTCTTCCTCCACCTTTCGTCATTTGTTTTCAAGCTAAATGCAATTCGATAGGCGAAAATGTTTGAACAAGTTAGCTGGAAAAATTAATTGTGGCCGTTTAAGCAACCGATTTGCACACTCTTGAGCGAAACGCAAATCATAATTAATTATGCAAACGGGTTGGGGGTTTTTCCTGCATGTCTGCCTGCCTGCCTGCCTCCCTGCCACCTGTGTCTTTGTGTGTTTGTGCTTTGACGTTTCTTTTTAAGAGACCCCCAGGGGTCAAACAGAAAGAGAGAGAGCAAAGATTCGTCCTCAAACAATTAGACAGAGCAATGTGTTGGCCAGAGGCAAACACATAGCACAGTTAGGCACCGTTGTTGCAGTTGCAGCAACCTCATCATCATTATGGCCAGATATCTATAGGCATTGCTATAGTATTTCCATCATTATCATTATTGGGTTGGAGGCAGCAAGCAGCGCCAATTACTGCAAATGGAGTGCCGGGCATCGCCAAGCGGAACAAATGCAGTCCATCATCTGCCCCAGCCCCACATTCATGCCATGTTCGTGTCCATCCCGAGATGCAATGGAAAAAGAAGCAAGGCCCAGAAGCTGAAGCCGATGCAGCCTGTTGCCAAGTCCCACTGATTCGGCCTTTGTCTGGCGTTCTGCCGATCTGATTTTTCCTACCCTGCCTTGCAAGGAGAGTATCTTAAACTCAAGGTCAGATTTGGTTGAAGAAATATTTCTGATGGAGAGCCATACAGGCTCCTTAGTTACCACAAATTGATGGTTTCTATCTAGGCTGGAATATTCACTTAGAATTTATGGTATTCCTTAGAGACCATTTAGTATTAGCTCCTTTGCATAATGCTCCTTTTCTCCTAGTCTTAGTATCTTAAGAGAGTATCTTCCTAGAAGTCCTTAAATTTATTTAGAGTTCCTTACTCTGTAAGTTGATCAGTTTTGGTATGATACACCTTTAGGCTATGTTTAACATTGTTATCCCAAAATTCCACAGCTCTTAATATAAAAACCAGTGTCTTAGACTAGTCCTAACATTCTTATTTATTATAATAACTTTATTAATTTAAGCATGATGCATTTTAAGGTTATAAAATATAGTTTTACCAAGTTTCAACTCATTTCCCTGACAATAAGGCATTGCCATCATGGAAAAGATAGGTTTTCAAGGGTATACCGAACCGCGGATCTTGAGATCTCTCTTTTTCTTCTTGTCTGCTCATTATTATTCTGTTCTGTTGGTGCTTCTGCTGCTGTGCTCTTGCTTCTGCTGTTGCTTGTGCTTCTCATGTTGCTCTGCTCGCAAATCAATTAAATTACACTATCAATATCGGCGATTGAATGTCGCCTGTGTGTGTGCCTGTATCTTGGCCTTTATCTCTGCTGTGTGTGTGTGCGAGTGTGAGTGTGTGTGGCATTATTAAAACGCAATCTAATTAAATGAAATTGCACACGCACACATGGGGCATGTGTGCTCGGAGTGTGTGCGTATGTGCTTTTAGCAAATTACGAAAATGTAAAATATGATGGAAGCTTTATCGCATCCAGCGCGCACCTTTCACCAATTGACGTGTCTCTCTCTTCTCTCCCCATTCTCCGCCCCTCTCTCTCCTCTGGCTCTCTCCTTTCTCCACATGCCTCTGCCTCTGCCTCTGTCTCTGCCACCTCCCCCACCTCTCCTTTTTTCGACGCCCAACCTGCTTTTATTTTGCGTGTGTTTCGCTCTCATGCGTGGCTGTGTTGGCTTGTTAATGATAACGGTAAAGCTAGCCAGCAGCAGCAGCTAGCAGCTAGCTGCTGACTGACTGATAAACGCAGTCGTCGCATCCAAACAATGCGAACAGATCGCACATCCAAGAAGCACCAGCTACAGCTTCAGCTACAGCTGCAGGTTTCCAGTGCATCTGTTTCCAGTCTACATTTCCATTTCCATTCTTCACATTTTCAGCTTTGCCCTCTCAAGCCTCATCGTTTGCTCTTCTTTTAATTCTTCTGCTACCAATTCTTCTTTCAAAACGTCTAGGTTCCTATTAAAAATGTTAAATGATTTAAACAGATACTGATGACTAACCTGGCAGGGGCAGAAACAGCTGTCTTTCTTAGGCAGCAATTCTTCGTTGACTCTTCTGATTGATTCTTCTCCTACTACTTCTTTTTAAGGAAGCTATAGGTTGAAACAACAAAAGTTCCGTCAAGTACTGATGACGACGATGGAAAGGTCTAAAACAGCTGTAACTTAAAAAGGCTTCTTTCTGCTTCTCTTTGACCAAATCTTTGTCTCTTTGGAAACCTTTTCTACATGTTTCTTAATATATTGTATTTCATGTGAAATCATTTCTTTCACTATTATATATGTATCCCAAAATAGATTAAACTTTCCTGCAAAATAAAAACTAGTTGCAAGAAACTAATTCCTTGTGAAAACAAGTGTTGCATAAAGGTTATTTAATCTTTTCTTCAATGAATAAAAAATGGGCAAACAAAGGAAAGACTCATACGCAGCCTTTGTATTGTACTTGAAGCTGTCACAATTTGTCGGTGTGTTACATAAATGACAAAAGCAGCTTAAATTCATGCAGTTGAGGTGCAAAAGGTGTTAAAGAAACTAATGAGACTTTAACGAGGGCAACAGCAGACTCCGCTGGGGCCTTTGCTTTGGGCCATTATTATTTTTTGAGCGCAATAAATCAGCGACAGCAAACGAGGAGCCATCGATTGTGTTCGACTGCGATTGTACATTTTCTTCTTTCTATCTTTCTTTCTTTCTTTTTTTTTATATTTGCAGCGCTTTTATAACATTTAATCGTAGAAATATGCTGCAGCATACGGTATATTTTACTGTAATGCACGGCAAATGGAGCACCAGCCGACAGCAGCAGCGGCGTTCTAAAAATACAGATACAAAGATACAGAGATACACCTAACGAGACGCTAACTGGGGACGCTTGTTCCCTCCCCCTCCCCGAAGAATTGCGGCGCAGCGAATGCGAAGACTCTCTTCTTCTGCGCGAGAAGAAATGGAAATAGAAACATTGCCACAGTCTCAGCGCCTGCTACAGTTAACGATGTGCTCATGTCACTCCACCTGTCCCTGTTGCACCTTCTTTTGCCTCAGCAGTCAGTCAGTCAGTCAGTCTTCTTCGCCTCACTCTCTCAGTGCCTTCTGACGCACGCGCGCACGCGCTCTCAAGCGTTGCACCGCTGTTGCACATTGTGATCGTGTGAGTGAGAGCGAAGCGGAGTGGAGTGGAGTGGGGCAGAGTGTTCGTGCCGCGACTTTTATGGCTGTCAAGAATGCGGCGCAACAAACTCAAGGAGCTAAGCAAAGAGAGACAGAGAGTAACCGAAAACCTAAGCACTCTTTTAAAAACCCTCACAACCCCAAGGGAATTAAGGATAAATCCTTTTCCTCGTTTACAATTTCAATGAAATTTGGTATATGGATATTATATTATATGCAACTTGTATTGGGACACTTAAATCTCAAATCAATAGCTGTATTAAGTAAAATATTATGACTGAAACTATGAAAAATACCAATTATAGAAAATTGAACAATTGACATTGATTTTATTTATAATATAAATAATAAAAAATAATTATAAGTGATCTATAAATATAAGTATAAACATTATCAGTTTTAGAATAAGAATTCCTCGTTTATTTGCCTTAAGAATTATTACACCTAGGCAATAGTTGACTTTATATTATCCACAAATATTTAAACATTGGCTAGAGTTACATGAAAAACCTATTAACATAATTATATGTTTTATAATTAATTTTGTATATATTTTGTTATATTTTCCAAACATTTATAAGAAGAGAAATCTTCTCTCTTCTATGAGAAGTTTCCCAAACACTGATCATGGCTTAAGTTTCCTTAAGCTTTGAGGAACGTTAAAAATACACGGGGGGATGATGAAAGTCAATTTTCCGCCACTTGTCCAACTTGTTGGCATCATTATAATGCCGTATCTGGCCTTAGGGTATATATACTATATGCACATACAACCAATATGTGGAAAGATACTCGAAATGTGAATTGTGGCCAGGGTATAATAGTGAGATGCAAAAGGCCTTTACACACACTCTTGAGCAGCTTGATGAGCTTGCCTTGGGCCAGTGTTATTTATAAAACATTTTGCGGTTGTTTATTGTTTTTTTTTTGCAACTTAAACAAAGGAAAACAACTTTCTTCATGTTTTTTTGGCGGTGAATTTACATGCTGCTATGCTGACTGACTGGAAGAAATGTCGAAAGATGTTGATTATTTGCAGTTATGCTGGCGATGTCTATATAGAATCGATTATGGCCATGGCCAGTTAGGATAATTGCGGACACGATGTCGTGATGGCAAATTGTTACATATCCATAATGAAGCCTTACAACCGAGACCACAATTCAATTAACAATGAAATCAAGCGATCTGTGGCGGCGTGGCGTTCGGTCGTTTGTCACGGCAGCCAAAGCCGCCACTCAACTAAAATCGACTCAACTCAGCGGGTCACCTTTCCAATTGTTTTATAATTACCAACCGCAAGCCGTAGCTTTTCTTTCTTTCTTCTCTTCTTTACTTTAGTTTTTAGTTTGTAATTTTTTTTTTGTTTTCCATCTGCGGCCTTTTGCATTTTTAGAAAGCGCCAAAACAAGTGCAGCAATCAATTATTACGATGATGATGGCTTCGAAAGAAAAACAAAAAGTAAAAGTCTCAGTGGCTACACAAATTTGTATATATTTTGCTAGGCCAAAAATAAAAAAAAAAAAAAAAAACCGTTAGAACAGCTCGCCGGCTTCAACACGAAGAAAGCAAAAAAAAATAAATAAAAATAAAAACGATATTGTCATGCAAATTCGATGATGGGTTTGATGATGACAAACGGAATCCCCAACGGCGCTACCCAAAAAAAATAACAACAAACCGATCTCGAGGTCTTTACGATGGTGCACGGCACAAAAAAATAGAGAAAAACAAGAAAAAAAAATGAGGAATATCTAAAAATGTTTCGATTCATATTTGGTTACGAGCAATTTTACCGTTTCCCATTCCCAATTAAATCGAAGACTGATCTCATTTCACTTTATGATTTTGGTGTTTTTTAATCAAGATTAAAAGCATAAAGATACTGAGTTCCATTTTGGAGCTAATCAAATAATTCCTAATTTGTGAGAATGCAAGGAAATACCATTAGGAAACGATTCTTAATTTAGCCATAAAAATAATTAACAAAAAGCAGGGTACCTTATAGGTAGCGAAATAAATCGTTTTGCTTAATTTTTATTTATATATTTATGGAGGTTTGGTATGAAGTTTATATATGTATATCTTTCGTAAAAGTCTGTTTCAGTTCCCAGCTAGTAAAAATTAGTACAGACTCTTTGCTTGACTTTCAGCGACATGCTGAACTTGTACTTGGGAATTTTACAGGCAATGCCTAAAATAAATGAAAGTTCGTGGCAGTATTAAGAGCAATAATATTGTTTATATTTGAAATAATACAAATCAATTTAAATTATTTATACTTGCTGACTTTTGACATGATTTTAATAGCAGTTTGTAAGTGAATGCGTACTTGGGCCAGTCCTCTAAGTTATTAATTATTCTCTAGTTATATTGATAGCAATAATTAACATTATATATAATATGTATGAATAATTTGTTTACCATTTTTTTCGCGACGTGTAGACCATATGAACCGATCGGATCCACTGCAATTTACAGTTGAGCGACAAGACGACGAACGGCAATCAAAAAATCAAAATCAATAATGAAATGGAGTGATTTCAAATAGAGAAATCAATGAAAGCCACCGAAAAAAAAAAGCCGCAGACCAAAACTGAAACTGAACGAAACAAGAGGAGACAAAACGGTTTCGGGTTTGTGCTTTCTTTCTTTCAATCTTTCGGTCTGTCTGTCTGTATCTTTTGGATTACCACGAGGGAGAAATACAACAGAAACAGAAAATAAACTAAAGAGGGGGATGGTCTGGCCTGCAATTAAGTGGAGGTTCGGTTTGGTTTATTGAACGCATCTATCTGTATGGAAACATCTGTGCATGCCAGCAGCACCAGATACAAATATATATATCCCAAGTATCTGAGTATCTGAGGCAAAACAGCTAACGGTCTACTACGCCGCCGTGTGCTGTGTGTGTTGTGTTGTGTTGTGGCAACACTGAAATTACCGCTGCTGCGCTCTCGGCAAAGCAGGTAAAATGATTTATGCGCCAATTATGTGGACGCCGACAGCACAGAGAGCGCGGGAAAGTCGACTGGAAAAATCTTCAGAGCGAAGGAAAAACCCCCGCCCCAACAGACCGTAGTCCGTCCGCAGCTCCACATGCACATTAATAATTTGTTCGCATTTTCAATACATAATAACAATGCGCATAAATATCGTGGAACCGAAGCAAATTGCATAGAGCACCGAGCACCAGATGCCTCTGGCAACAAAATAAAAAAAGACCTAATAATAAAAAATGCTGCCCCTTCTGCTGGATCAATATTTTGCCATCTTTTTCGCAAAAGAATGCTGGGGCCAATCGATTCAAAGGAATCTCTCGCAAAAAAAAAAGGGGGCTGCAACCATTCAATTCTAATTTATTATTATTATTACTGCCATGCATTATTCCAAGTCAAGCTCTTCTCGAGCTACATAATTTCGCAGAATATATTTAAATGCAAAAATGCAGGTGATTTGAATTAGTTTTTGCCCCACAAATATTTATTATTTATTTATTTTCTTACAAAAATATGGCTGGTAATTCCCAGAATATATTTATGGCTTTTAAAGTCAGGGGTCTATCCATATTTTAGAGATCTCCTTCTCTTTTGGAGGGACGTTTATTTATTTATTTCTTTTACCCTGAACTAAAGAATCTTTAACTAAACAAAATAGTTCAGCAGGCACAAATATCTTTGGGATATATGTAAATAATAAATAAAGTACAATTGCAAGGTGTCATGTGCTAATGCCACTAAATCTATATTTATTTATGCTTTTAAACCCAATCCTAACAAAGTAGTGACCTTCGGCATGCACTTTTTGTGAAGCTTCAACGTTTTGTGCAAGTTTTTTGCTCTCTGTCTTAAATTGATGGTAAATGGCACTGGGGTTTTACTTGGAGGTGTCGCCACAAATTCATTTTGTTGCAGTTTTTTTTTTTTTTTTTGTTTTTTTGTCTCTTGGAGGCGTGTCCAATGGCGCATGCCACACAAGTGCAAGCTGCAGCAGTTATTGCTGCTGCTGATAAACTTGTTGCAGTTTGCTGGCTGCAAAAAACTGAACCATAAAGAAATACAACAACAAAGAAACGCAACCAGATGCCAAAGATGTTTTTGGGTGAAGAGCTGCCTGGAGGCCGCTGCAACATTGAATCCAAATCGAATTCCCAGTACGAATACGAATACGAAACCGAAGACGACGACGGTGACGGTGACGGCAACTGGTCCAGCTGGTTGTCAAGTGAGACATAAACACCAGGTTTTGGGGCTCCCAGGTTTGTGTTTGATATTTGAACCGATTAAAAAGTAGCTAAACTTCATTTATATTTTGTACACAAAAGAGAGAAAAGAATTTCCCTGGGGAATGTTACCGAGAATTATTATACTCTTTTCTCTGATAGAAGACTCTCTGCCTATGTAAGCTTAAATCCATTTAAATATTGGGATAGCTTCCCTCAAAAATAAAGTTCTATTGGGTTTTTAGAGCGTTTCCTATTACTTTAGTAAGCCTTCATAAATAACAAACTCTCCCCCTATATAATTACAAGTGAAATCTTAAAATCCACTAGATTTTGAAGTAGTTCTTTATACAAAAGTTTTTAGAAGTAGTCTAGTATTCTTAAATAGTATTTTTAAACATACTAATATTATTTTTACTTGTCATATTTAATATACAAAAGAGAGCAGGGAATTTCCTTGGGAAATGTAGCCGAGAATTGTACGCTTTCCTCTGATAAACTCTCAGCCTCATGTAAGTAGAGGTTTAAGCTTAAATTTCTCTAGCTATTGGGATAGGTTCCCTAAAAAAAGATTTCAGTTGGTTTATAGAGTGTTTCGTACTATTTTAGGGAACCTTTGTAAATAACCAACTCTCCCCCTATGTAATTACAAGTTCAAGCTATATTTTGGGCTAGTTCCCTTTACAAACGTGTTCAGTAGGTTTATTTTAATAAACAAATATTATTTGCACTAGTCTTTAAGAGATTTCTATTATTTAAAATATAAATGTCAGCTGAAATGTCAAAGAGTCAGCTCAATCAAAGATACATTTCGATCTTTAATTGTCGCATATTATTGTCACTCCATTGACTTGACCCATCCGGGTCTTTAGATGCAACTTTGTGGCTTTTGTTGATAATTCCTTAGCCGCTCTTTTATAATTATACTTTCTTGGTTTATCGAACGGAAGCAAGCTGATATGTTTGAAGATGCTGGAAGGAGGAGAAAGAGAGAGACAAGAGGCCAGTGAACCCGATGGGGAATATCATCGGCAGAAAATCAGAGAAGCAAAGCGGCAGGCCCACGAGAGCATATCAATTATTTGTATTGTGAGGCAAGAAAGGCAAGGAAGCAAGTGCAGTCACGACGACAGACGGGCGCCTCCGTAAATTTCTTCAGAGTCCCGATACCGCCCCGATACCCCGCCCCGAACCGAGGCGAGATCTCTCAAAATGCCATGCCCATTTGCATTGATAATGCCACAAGTCGGAGGAGTCAACGCGGGCCATTGATATATGGCCCATAAGTGAGTTTTTTTTTCCTTCTTGAGTTTCGGAAAGGCAGAAAGCCAGAACCGAGGAGGCAGTGTGAATCACAAGTAGTTGGGACCGGGACTGGAACTGTGGCAAGAGAGAGGGTTAAGTCAGGGCGTGCCGTTGAAAGCGAAACCAGTCAACATGAAAAGCAGAAAGCAAAAAAAAAAGGAGTAACAAGCAGGAACACCAACAATACGGGGACATGACTCAGCAGCAGCAGCAACAGCAGCGGCAGCAACAGATACCCGGCAACGTACAGAAAAAGCACAAAAAATAAAGCATTTTATATAGGGAGAAACCGAGAAAACTTGGAGCAACTAACAAAGAATCCCAGCTGAAGAGAACACGAACCCATGCCCCAAAGGGATTACGTTTATTGCCTCAAAATCGGACAAAAGAAGTGGAAATTAAATGGGTTTGATTATAAGTAAATAAAGTAAACGGAAAGCGATAATGGCAAGGAAAAGGAAACTGTACTTTCCGATTGCCAGCGACCTAAGATAATCCATTCCCCGAGCCAATATAATTGTTAAGGTTCGAACAAAGAACTTACTATAGGGGTAAGATATTTATTTTTATTTAACATTACAAACATATTTCAACAGAATTATTCAATATGCATTCATTTGTTTTAAACCGATAAATGAAGGAGTATTATTTGCAGAGTGAATATATCCACAGGCGATATATGGTATGGTATATATAAATAGCTTATCCACTGGCTGGCATTTCGTTCAACCCTAGACATACCCCCAACCCTCGACATTATATCCCAGCCGTAAAGTGCGTAAAGTGCGTTCAAGGACAAGCGACAGCTGCAATTGATGACAGATAGAATGGGGGATGGGGCATGGGGGTTGCTCTCAGAGTGAGAAGTGAGGTCTGGAGGCGGCACAAGACGGGGGTGTAATGCGAGCATATGCAGCCGAAATCCGCAGACAAGTACATAGGCACACACCAATAAATAAGCGGATATATACAGTTGAGGTCAAGAAAATGGCAGTGTTTTCAACAGAAATTTAAGAAACATTTAATATTTTAACTTATTAGAATGATTAGGCAGTTATAAAGGTTGATAATGTGATTTCCAAATAATGCATAAACCTTTTCTTTTGGGTTTTCTTTAAGAGGTAGGAAAGGTAAGCAATTCTACGAATATTACTCACAAAATTTGTGATATTTCCAACAAGATGTAAGCTCTAAATTGTAGTGAAACCAAACTAAGGTAAAAACTAGTGAAAGTTCCTTACAGTTTAGTCACCCCGGAATATGATTAAGCCAGAACACAGACTTTTTATGGTAATTGGGACATTTGTTTTGCTGTGTCTGTTCTCCCAGGAAGGGTATTATTTTTGTGTTCCCAACTGTCTCTTTATGTGCTTAGTCTGGAGCATACAGTCTGTTGCCACAATGGCTTCTGCGAAAACACCAAGAAGGCAAAAAGCGAAGAAGTGGCAGCCCCGCAATGGGTGGTAAACGATTGGACTCCCAGAAAGACGAGGTGGCGGGGTTTTTCATTGTCGGTGTACCTGATTTCCGGCGGCGCGCAGCGGAAGCATTCGATTGCCATGCGACAAAAGCATATAAAATACTACTAAGTATATATACTGGATGGAGAGATATGGGGGGAGACGTTGCCATTAGCACAATCACAAAACCAAAAAAACGTGACTCAGATTCGAGGGGTATCGTATCGTCGTCGTCGCTATAACTTCTCAAACGCTCCTGGCATACTAATTGATCCCGACGGGTCTAAAATGCTAAATCCTCATTGAAAATTATTGATTTGCCATTTTTACTGGGGTAGGGCAGGATATACGCATCGGGGGTGATAATGGTGGTGGGTGTGTTGGTGTGTGTGTGCGAAATGAGGCAGAAACTGCAGGAGAAACCGGAGAACAAAAGGAATATACACGTATATCCATGACGTGTCGCCGCCCACCATGGGTCCAAGTCCAAACACCCAAAAAATGTTTGTGTCAACGCCAAATTGCAATTTTCCAATTGAATGCGATTTCTCCAAACAAAACAAAAAACAAAAAAACAAAAAAAAAGAACACTCCTACGTCTACAGTGGTGACTCAGCCAACGGAACTGGAATAATCAGACCATCTTCAGACATGGGAACGTGAGATACAAATTGATAATTGAATATGAAGTTTCCGACAAGTATCACTCATAAAAGGTGTAATATTTAGATTAAGAAAGTTGAAAAATTGCTTTTTATGTAGTATAATTTATACTTTGGATGGAAAGTTATTTAACAGACTAACTAAATAATTTAAAATAACTAAAAATAACTAAAATCCCCTGATTTCCAATACATTTTGACCATTGTACCCTCTGCTTCTGCCACTGTCGCAGTCGACGTCCTCCGCCAATGAAAGCACACGCCCTGCGCGCATCCGGACGGACAGAGAGCGACACAGAGACGGACGGACAGAATAACGGACACAAGGACGAACAAACGAACGGACGGACAGTCAGGAGCGGAAGAAACGGAAGGAAGGGCGTACACAGACACCGGCTCGACTCGGATACATACACTCACAAATACAACAGAGTATTGGGATGCGTTTGCGAGCATGGAAACAAAGAAAGGCTAATGCCGAAAGGAGCAGGAGAAAACGTAAACAAGAGCAACGGCAGCAGCAGCCGCCGACAACAACAACTAGCCGCGGAGAAAGAAAGAAATGATAGCAGCAGCAGAAATATAAAAAAGAAAAACAGTTAGAAATGGGTGTGGGAGGGGGGGGCAGCGAGCGAGGGATTTGCACCTTGACTGCGTGTTTATGTCTGTTTATAGTTGAACTTGAATGATTGAAACGAGTCGGCAAAAAGAGCAAGCAGGCGCAAGAGAAAAAGCGTGCAGAGTGGAGTACGAAGAGAGAGAGAGAGAGCGGCTGGCAAGGCACTAAAAGAGAGCATTGAATGCCAATGTCAAGGCAATTAGCCAGCCGAAAGCCGGTTGGAAAAATCAGCGGCTAAAAAACAATGCCGCAAGGTGGAATGGTGGGGTAAGGTAGCCAAGGCAGCCGCCGACGATGCCGCTGCTGCCGAAGAAGAGCTCAAAGCGAAATGCTAAAGTGAAAAAGATGGGAGAAAAACAGCCAGCGAAGCGAACTGACAACTGCCATAGATTTTATGACTTGCAGACCGGAGTTGAGTCGAGTGGCAGTGGCAGTGGCAGCAGCAGAAGCACTGGCGTGGCGTGGCATAGAGTGGAGTAAAACCCGTGGCCATTGGCTTTACACCTGGAAATGGAGCAGCAGCAGCCGGCTTTGCAGTCGCAGCGCTGCTCCCTCTGTCTAATTTGCACGAGAAGATGTCTGCAAATAGAGATGGTCACGTGACCCAACTATTCCAAAAAAGACACGATACAAAGCTTAAGTTTCCAGTTTGAAATTCATTTTAAAAAAATTTTACAATTTACTAAAATTGCAAACGATATATAAAATACAAGGAATAGAATAACAGCAAGCATTGTAATTTTTGTTTGTCATAATATGCTCAGGAACAATCATTTTTTCTTTTTTAAATTTTGGTACAATCAATAAGCTTGAAAGGCCTTATTTTCGTGTCACGACACTTGCTCAGCCCTAGTCACTGTGGGTCGGTTGGGGAGACGGGAGGAGGGAGACATCTTTGGGCAAGGAATTCCACTTACTTTCTTTACGCTGCTCCTTCGCTGCTCTCTTCGGCTTTTGCCTTTTCTCGCTTTTCGCTCTTCGCTGCTGCTGGCTGCTGCGCTGCTATTGCCGCTATTGCTGCTGCTGCTTTTGTTGTTGTTTTTTTTAGATGTCACTTCTCCGCTGGTTTTATAGTATTAGTTAGCGCTGGTGTTATCCTGTTTTCGCGTTTTCTATTTTGCACTCGCTCTCTGGTCTCGTCTACCTTTTAGCCGGTGTTTCTGTGCGTGTGCGTGCGTATGCCGTATGACTGTGTGCGTCTGTCACACCCTTCACTTCCAATTCGAATTTCGGTTTTTCGGATTTTCGGTTGTTTTTCGCCAGCTAGATTTGCTCTTCACTCCCTTCACACAATACAAAAAAAATGAAGAAAAAAACGTAAACAAATCACGATTAGCGGCAATTGATTATTATTTTTTGCTTGTTGTCAGTTGTTTTGTTGGGCAGAAGGCTGTGTGTGTCCGGCTTTTGTGTTTGTTTGATTTTTCGTATGGCAGAAAAGGATTTTCACGATTCGATTCGAGATGATTTCTGATTGCAGGTTTTCAGACTGAGCGAGAGCTGAGGCGAGACGCATGCGCGCACAACTGTTCTGTTCTGTTTTTTGTTTTATTTTTTTTTTGTGCAGAGATAGAGTACGACGGCTATCCCAAATATACAGGCAAGCCGAATTCAAAATTAAAGTTTTTCAAAAATTGTCTTGCTTGTGGCTCGCACTTGCGTTTAGTCTCTTAACGAAATGCAGAAAAAATTTTTTGGAATGGCTCGCTTGCACTCGTATATATAGCCCTCTTAAAAGCCGAACCGAGCCGAGCACTGCCGAATGGCCTCTCTCAAGAGCCGAGAGAGGGCAATGGGAAGAGCGATGTTCTTCTGCCCAGTGTTGCCAGCTCTTCGGGTGTAGAAAAAGCTGAAAATCCCATTGAAACTAGCTTTATATAGCCAAATGATGGTAGTTAAAAAAATCTATACAGTCAATTCGCGGATTGCGGAGAGTTTGGCCCACAAGTAGCTAAATTGGCAACACTGCTGCTGTCTTTACTCTGCGCAAAGCAAACTATGTAAATCGGAACTGTTTGCGACGGCTCTCTCAAGAAAAAGAGAGAGATTAAACTAAGCCCGTTACGAGCGAGTTTAGACTATTTGTCGTTGCTCACTGAAGATGTCACTGTTAGCTTGGCAGACAGTTTCCCGCCATGACTGGTTGCGAGTCAGGAAACAGCTTGTTTTCGGGCTATAATTTCGTTCAGATGGCGAAAGTATTAACGCCCAAAATGTTTAGGCTTTAAATTTAAAAAAATAGCTCAGAATAGTGAATAAAGAAATATCAGAAATGTAAAAAATTCCAATTACTATAATGTGGTGTCTGGTGTCTTAGTAAGATATTCAAATCTAGCCATTCTTATTAGTCAAAAAAATAGCTTCAGCATCGCCACTGGCGAAAAGAGATATAGATAACAGCATCGGGCCTATGGTAGCCGAAAGCGCTGTAGCAGCTGCACTGTGCACTGTTAACTGTTAGCTGTTAACTTTCGCGCGCGGTTTAAAATCGTATCGTAACGGTGTCTGGCCAAAGGAAATGTGCATAACTTAAGTGCATTGCATACTTAATTGCAGCTGCATCCGAAGGGGCGAAGCGAAGCAGCAGAAACTGCAGCAGCTGGCCACCCAAACGACGCGTCTCAGCCGTTTTGCTTGGCTTGCCGAGATTTGGATTCAGATTGAGACTGTGCCACACGCTCTAATAATTTGCGAAGCACTTTAAATGCACTGGCATCTTTATTGGATGTTGCACGTTAGTTTCGGACCTCTGCAGCTCGACGCTCTTCGCTCTTCGCTCTTCGCTGTTCCAGTGTGTTCAGTGGGTGTCGAGTTGCTCGATTTCACCAAAATCCTTTAAATCAACACACAACACATGAATATTTATACAGATTTTGGATTTTACAGTTGTTAATCACTGAATGTTCCCGTATCCATCTCCGTCTCCGTCTCCGCTCTTCACGGCTCCTTGGCTGCGAGCTATCTTAAGCGGAGTTAATTATGCGCCGCAAATTAATGTTAGACTGCATGCCAAGTCACTCAATGAAATACCTTGACTTCTCCGCAATATTTACATTTTCAAACTTCTAACAGCGCGCGCGCATTGTCATCAGAGTTGTCACCCAAACAGATCGCTGTTAATCGTTTTTATGTCAACGCACAGTTTCGCATATTAGCCTGGAAATATCCTAAAAAATACCTGCTGTTATTTCCAGAAGGGATTTCTTCAAATTAAAAATGTAATTATTTTTTTCATTTTATTTTGTGATTAATAGCTTAGTTATTATTTTGCTTAGCAGTTTGTTTCCTAAACTACCTTCACAAATACTTAAGGCTTAAAACTATAACCATATACATACATAACTACATCTTATATTCGCCTAAATAAATAACAACAATTTTATTCAAACAGTTCGTAAGTTAAGACACCAATTTTGACATTTGTGCATAATTGTTTTGTTTAATTATAAAAAAAAACCTTTTAAATATCTGTCCAACAGGCATAATTTATTAATGAAAATATTTAGACTAATTTATTATATGTATGTACATATGTAAGTGAGATATTATTATAAACATATTTACTATTTGTAGTATCTCTTCAAATGCCCACTTAAGGCTCCATTTTATGAACTAATTGTATTCAAAAGTTAACCAACTTTTTGTCATCAGCTGTTCGCTGTGTGAATAACGCAATCCCTTTTATCGTGTAAACAGGATACATTTTAAAATTCAGCTATTAAAGGGTTTAATGGGGGTAAGATGTAAGTTTTTCCAGACTCTAATCTGGCACACAAACGCATCTTCATTTCGTCAAAAGATTGAGTTTTCATCAGTTCACGTTAAAAGATTACGTTTTGCTCACTTCACGTTGTGTGTTTACGTTCTGGTGCATTTAAGTGAGACCAGTTGCCTTAAGGGCGAATATCCTCTATTTCTTCTGGTGATTTGCAACATTATGAACGAAAAACCGAGCCATCACACTTGCAAATAAATACAAATTTCAAAGACAAATATTCTAGTTCATTTGGCTTTATTAGTTTGTAGTACATATAGCAAAATTCAAAGTTCGAATCACTAAATTAAGGGGGCTTTAACAGTCGCCGCTGTCTCAACCCCACCACTTCCCTCAGCCCCAGAGACAAGCACAGCAAGTTTTTGGAAAGCAAAAAAAAAAGTAAAAGACAAAAATCAACTAAAATTCTTATTGGAAACGAAAGACTCCTCCGCCAAGAGAGCGAGCGAGAGAGGGAGGAGAAACAACAAAAACCAAAATTACCCGTTTGTTCGTAACGACAAAAACAAGAGAAATATTTAAATCAAAAGTTCGGTTGTGCTGTGCTTGAGTGTGTTGTGTGCGTGTGTTTGTTGTGAAGTGCGTACAAAAACTGGAGGCGCGTGCATTACAATAATTGCACAAATCCCAAGACATACGAGGGGCGGGGGTGTCACGAACCAGCGAGAGCGAGCAAGATAGATAGTGAGGGCGAGCGAGCGAGCTAGCCACGAAACAACAGCAGCAACAACAAAGGGCTGTGATTTCTGCCAAAACGCCCACGCAACCGCCACCGCCCCCGCCCCTCTCCCTTTCAACGCCATCATTGCCTTGCTCTTCGCACTTCCGTATTTACCAAATAAACGGAACACAAGCCGTGACAAAAACAAAAACTAAAAAAAACAACAGTAATAAAAACGGGAAGCCAGAGAGAGAGCAGCAACAAAAACAAACGACGAGGGGGAGCAATCAAGTGGGCTAGACGAACCAGAAGAGGCAAGAGGCTGCTGCAGAGTAAGCGAGACAAATATGGATATCCTGGAGATGCTGCGCGCCAGCTGTTCTGGCAGCTTTAACGCGCTCTTCTCGGACCCGTGGTGCCAATATGTTTCCGAGCAGATCAGCGCAACGGTAAGTGAACTTCACCCTTTCTTTGTTTATTGTCATACTTAGAGACGTGAGTCAATTAAACGAATGTCTGCGCGAGAGCGAGAGGGACAGGCATGCAGGATAGCAGTTTATGGAGAAGTGACTGAGAGAGAACAAGGGTGGATCATATGTTTGGGATTACAGCTGTTTTAGGGAGTCGGAGAGAGAGAGAGAGTGTCGGATCACATGTGGAGGATAACAGCTGTGGTCGGTTCTTGTCCAAGCTTAATGTTTTATGGGAAAACGAAGAAACAAACAAATAAATATTCATATTTTCCGATGATTGCCGAGTTTTGAATGTCAAGATTGATTACAAATTAATATTTGGCTGATAATGATAAGGTTTCCTCAAACAACAAGCGAAAACAAATAAAGTAAATGGTAAAATTCATTGAAAAAAGAAATCCATATATATATTTTTTGAATTTAAACTCTTAAATCTGATTTGTAAGTTTTATGGAAACTAATCAAATATTTCTTGGAATATAGATACGGAACACCTGTTGAATGTTGGGAATAATATAAATAATCTTTTTCTAATTTTCTAAGAAGCTCGCCAACCAACAAACCAGAAAAATTATAATAAATGTCCCTGATACTGGTTCCCATCACCGCTAGAGATAAACAGGATTTCTTATAAGTTGTCTTTTTGGTTTGCGCCCCCGCCTGCTGATAAGATCACACAGAGTTCCTCTCTCCCAACAATAGATACGACGCTCTCCCTCTCTCTTGCACGCATCCCCATCTCTTTTGGTCACTTCCGTATTTTGATTTGATTTCTTTTTTTTTTTTTTTTGTTGCCTTCGTATTGGAATTTGTTTGTTTTGTGGCCTTGCATAAAAAAAAGGAAAACAAAAAAAAAAAACTATAAAGAAAAGAAGGAGAAAAACAAGCCACCGACTGGCTACAGTAGCCACATGATAAGCACACAGCCCAATATATACTGATAATGATAGTGTGACCCCGCTGAAAAGCTGATTACACGTCACATAACTATAAACGGTTGCTAATCAGAAGCACGTGCAGTTGGGCAAGGGAATGGGAACGGAGGGGGGGGGCATGGCTGCCCAAATCAGTTTTCAATAATTCAATTAACCCCTTGGGGCCGCTTCAATTTAGCCCGTCGTCTTGTGACCGCTGCTCTTTTTTTTTTTCATTACGTTTTTTTGTGCGAATTTCGCTCCCTCTCCCTTTCTCCCTTTCCCTGTTGCCATGTCCGATCAGTTGTCTCATTTGTAAATCCAATTGGATTGCTAAGAGGGATTGCGTGTTTGTGTGAGGGGGGGCTCTTTAGATTCCAATTAGATCAAATGAGCCATCGATGCCAATTGTGTGTGTGTGTGTGCGCGAGAACAACGGTGGCCAATTGGAATTTATGGCGTATGTCTGATAATAAGAAAACCTGTTGTAAAAATAAACTGTAAACAAAAACGAGTATTTGCAACAACAAAAACAATAAGAGCAACAGTAATAATTGCAATCATAAATACAAACGTACTCTATTTATAACAAAATGCAAGCACAATGCGGAAATTGCAGACAATAACAGAAAATTATCAACAACAACAACAACAACAATAGAGTGAAGTAAAATAAAACTAATAGCAACAACAATAATAACAACAACAACTATTGGGAACCGCAAACACTATTCAAAATAGAAGAACAAAAACAGGAACAAGTGCAGCAACGTCGCGACGACGTCATTTCAATGTCAAAGTGCCTATGAATGCAATAACAATAGCAATAACAATTGCATACATTAAACAGAAACAACAACTACAGCAACTTTTAGCGGAAAGTCGAATATGGAAATACTTTTAGAAACAGCTTAGGTTTGGTATATTTCAATAAAATATATAAAAAAATCATTTGAAACTTTAAATACTCCTTAAATACCTAAAATACTGAATAATTATAAAATAATAATAATATACTAATAAAATACTGTTCACATAACAGCTGTAATGTGCGAGTAACAGTAACACACTGTTAGACCTGTAACTGTACAAATAATTAATAAATTATTTGTAAAATCCGAAATCGTTGTCTTTTTCCACTTTAATTATTTAAATTTAAACAATAATCAAAAATAATTATAGCCCTCTCTATAAAGGGTATATAAAAAGCATAAGTAAAAATACCAAATAGATAGGATCAACAAGAAACTGAAAACACCGCACAGCTGATGAGCTCGATTACACGGGGGTAACGCTTTCTGGAATTTCGAGTGTTTTTTCGGAACATTTGCAATTGTTCCGTGCTAAATAATTCATCATGATAGTCTGTCTGGCTGGGCTTGTTTGGGTTTCACTTGAATATTGCATTATCCCACAAAAAAAAGTGGAAAACAGGTGTCGGAAAAACCACAAGGTGTGGCTTACATCTCTCTATATTATAGAGTCTGTATTGGATATACATGCTCTCATTTTAGTTTACTTTTCACTAGATTGAAATTGGTAATTTCAGGAGCCAAAGTTTAATTAGGAGCATGATTTGAACATTTTAAAATCCATACATAATAGTGTCAATTAAACATATCCAGTCATTTGTTTGGGAACCTCGCAAGTGCTGGCTAAATGAATAATTCAGCGAGAATGGTTTAGTCTCACTCTAAAATTCCCTCCTGAACATGCTTTACAAGTAATATGAAGTGACTGTAGGCAGTTATCATTCGAATTCTCATGGTCAGTGTCACAAGAAGTAGAAAGTAGTTCCTTATATTTCTTTTTCTAAACGTTACTTGAGATGTGAGATGAAGCTTAAAAATCCAAGCGGTTATCATTTGGTGAGCTAATGATGCGGTGTATAATAGTGACTTGGGCATATTACAAGGTAATATATTAAACAGTTTACAGGTGTGACTGTAGGACCTGAAGTATAGCTACACAAACGTATAATTTGGGTGTTACCTATACGACAAAATGACTACAAATATTGGCAACTGGAAACTGCATTTTTTATATAAATTTGTATTCATTTTGCGACCCACAGGTCACTAAAAATATCGTAAAAATGATTTAAAAGCCAGCGCGGCTTTAATTTTTTTTACTGTTGCTCAGTAAAATAAATGAATAACATTTTTCAGAGCCAGAAAATAAAGCCCCGAAATCAAAGCAGCTGGGACAGGCAATTAGGCCTTTATAAGGTCTAGGAACTCTTATTGTTTTCTTATTGTTTATAAGAGCAGAACAGAACCTTTGAAATCGGTTCTTAAAAAGTTAGTTTCCTACTCTTTTGGGTCGTTCTCTACCCCACTAAATATTTATATAAGCAATATTTTCACTAATATAGTATAAATTTAGTTATTTAATCGTCTAGAAATTTCTTTTGGAGGTATTTATTTCTATGGCACAAAACGAGATGATAGTTTCGGTATATATCTCTTGGTATTTTCATTTTCTTGGTTAGAAAATGCAACCGTGCCAAAAGCCTGGCCAACTCTCATCTCTGCTACTTGCCGGCAATATCGAATAGTTATCGAGTGTAAGAAGCTAACGAAAACCCTTCTCTAAGTCTAAAACCACAGAGTTTAATGGTAGTAACGAATCAAATTAATTTTCATTTGGTGTTTTACTGTGTTTTTATTCTCCACAGATGTACCTGTCCTTGGGCGTGTTCGTCCTCACCTGCCTGCTCTTTGCCTGGTGCATATACTTCAAGCGCCTGGCACGGCTGCGCGTTCGCGATGAAATTGCCCGATCCTTGAGCGCCGTCACCTCATCCGGCGGCGATCTGCGTGGCCTGCGCTTTCGGAAGCGCGACAAGATGCTCTTCTACGGGCGGCGCATGCTGCGCAAGATGAAGAACGTGAGCGGCCAAATGTATAGCAGCGGCAAGGGCTACAAGCGGCGGGCGGTGATGCGCTTTGCCCGCCGCATCCTTCAGATGCGCCGTGAAAATATGCCGCTAGAGATGCGAACGGTGGAGCCGCCGGCCGAGTATCTGGAGGAGACCATTGAGGGTAGCGACCGTGTACCGCCCGATGCCCTCTACATGCTGCAAAGTATTCGCATCTTTGGCCATTTTGAAAAGCCCGTCTTCCTACGCCTGTGCAAGCACACCCAGCTGCTTCAGCTGATGGCCGGCGATTATCTGTTCAAGATCACCGATCCCGACGATAGTGTCTATATTGTCCAATCGGGCATGATCAATGTGTATATCTCGAATGCCGACAGCAGCACGTTGTCGCTAAAGACGGTGCGGAAGGGCGAGTCGGTCACGTCGCTACTGAGCTTCATCGATGTGTTGTCGGGGAATCCCAGCTACTACAAGACGGTCACCGCCAAGGCTATTGAGAAATCGGTGGTCATTCGACTGCCCATGCAGGTGGGTTTTTGACACAGATAATAAAAGCTCCCAAGATTGCCAGCGATATAAACGCGTTACTCATCTTGCAGCTTATATTATTTTTGTTTACGCCTTTGTTTTGTCACTTCAAAGGGAGCAGAACAGTTGCCCAAGTTTAATCAAGCGTTATTTTCATATTTTTGCGTGATATTTTGCTTATCTTATCACTGAGATAGATAGATAGACGTAAAACATGAGCAAAAAATTAAAATATATTCTTTAATCATAAGTCAGGCTACTAATCTAAATCAGTTTATGAAGAGGAGAGACTATCTTTTTGGATAATTTACACTTTTACTTTGATATTGCTAAGAAAATTATAAATTTAGCTGAAGAAGTTACCTATTATTGCTTTTATTGTGCAAACTAACAGGTAACCCTAACAAGCACGTGCTTGGTGCAGCAACATCCAAGAGACCAAAGTGTCCTATCCTTATAGTATGTTTAAACTCTTCAATAATGAATATTTTTTTCTACATTTTCGACAGGCCTTCGAGGAGGTGTTCCAGGACAATCCGGATGTCATGATTCGCGTCATCCAGGTGATCATGATCCGGCTGCAGCGCGTCCTCTTCACCGCCCTGCGCAACTATCTCGGCCTGAATGCCGAACTGGTGCAGAATCATATGCGCTACAAGAGCGTAGCCACAATGTCCGGCCCCACCATCAATTCGCAGTCGTCGCAATCATCGCGCCAAACACCCAGTGCCGCCTCCATGGCACCAACACCGCCCAGCCAGTGGCCATTGCCGCGTGAAGCGGGTGCTGGCATTGGACCACGTGCCCAGACCATGCCGTCGCGGCGTTCGCGCGAGGAGCACACACTATCCGATCCAAATCCCAATCCCGATCTCGGCCAACACACCGGAACGAATCCGATCTTCAGCGAGGTCCATGGTGGGGATGCCTTCCAGCAGCAACAGCAATCCGTGGGCAATCTATCCACGCGTCGCGGCTCCTTCAACCAGATGGATGGTGGTGGGCCGTCGCAACAGCACCAGCCGCCGTCTCAGCAGGCGCCGCCGCCGCCGCCTTCGATAGACCTCCGACTGGTGCAATCGTCGGCCGTGGAGAGCCTGCGCCGGGAACTGGGCCTGCCCGAGGAGGATGCCCATATCATTGAGCCGTTTGTCGAGGTCCGAGAGCTGGAACCGAATGTCACACTCATCACCGAGGGCAATGCGGATGATGTGTGCATTTGGTTTGTGATGACCGGCACCCTGGCGGTCTACCAGAGCAACCAGGATGCCACACGGGCCAAGCCGGACAAGAGCGATATGCTCATCCATTTCGTGCATCCCGGCGAGATCGTTGGCGGCCTGGCCATGCTGACAGGTGAGGCGAGCGCCTATACGATCCGGTCGAGGAACAACAGCCGCATAGCCTTCATCCGTCGCGCTGCCATCTATCAGTGAGTATTCTTCTTCAGCCCAAGGTAGCCATCTCTAATCCGTCTCTCTCTCTCTCTCTCTCTGTTTCTGGGCAGGATTATGCGACAACGGCCACGGATCGTGTTGGATCTGGGCAATGGCGTGGTCCGTCGCCTGTCGCCGCTGGTGCGGCAATGTGATTATGCCCTCGACTGGATCTTCCTCGAGTCGGGCCGTGCCGTTTATCGGCAGGACGAGAGCAGCGATAGTACCTATATTGTGTTGAGTGGACGCATGCGGTCGGTGATCACGCATCCGAGCGGCAAGAAGGAGATAGTCGGCGAGTACGGCAAGGGTGACCTTGTTGGCATCGTTGAAATGATCACCGAGACGTCACGCACCACCACGGTGATGGCTGTGCGCGACTCGGAGCTGGCCAAGCTGCCCGAGGGCCTGTTCAATGCCATTAAGCTGCGCTACCCCATTGTGGTTACCCGGCTGATTAGCTTCCTTAGCCATCGCTTCCTCGGCTCGATGCAGACGCGCTCGGGCAGCGGGGCGCCGGGCGCGCCCGTTGAGGCCAATCCCGTCACGCACAAGTACTCAACGGTGGCTCTGGTTCCCATCACCGACGAGGTGCCGATGACAACCTTTACCTACGAACTCTACCATTCGCTCTGTGCCATAGGTGCGTATAAAAGCAAAGCCTTTACATTTCGATTCTGCCTAAGATGATGCTTTTCGGTAAAGTTACGTTTTAAATATCGATAATCGATCGATATTTGACGATATACAAATTGATCGGTCTATAAATCGATTTTATATTTGATATATGCCAAAGAAAAGCCTAAATGGAGTTTAAATTATATAATTTGGAAAGGAAATCTAACATTTCTCTGCTATTTGTTTAATTATTTCGAATATTTCCTTATAAATTAGTGCACAACTTTAAAAATTATCACTTTTAAAATCAAATAGAAACCTACTAAGCCTATTTAGTCTCTTACGATAGTTCTTGCTACAAAAATTTGCACAGTTCTTCAACCTTATTCAGTTATTTATTCTTATTTAATTAGTTTTCATTATAGCTTATTTTTCGATATCTTAAAAAACGTTATTAAACTTTACCTAAATTGCTTAGAATTGTTTTTAAACTTTAAACAAACTTAAAGTTAAACTTTAAACTTAAACAAGTGATTCCACAAGCGAATAGTGTAAACAAAATAGTTTGGCTAGCTAGATTATTCCAACATTTCAACTTTCGATATACTGCATCTACGATATTTTCGATATGATTTCTCGTTATATCGGACCCTATCGATATACAATCTCCACATCGAACTTAAGTCAATTATTAATCCCATTTCCCATTGCTGACAGGTCCCGTTCTCCGGCTAACATCGGATGTGGTGCGCAAACAGCTTGGCCCAAATATCTTTGAGGCTGCCAACGAGTACCGGCTGACCTCTTGGCTCGCCCAGCAGGAGGATCGCAACATTATAACGCTCTACCAATGCGATAATGCGTTGAGTGCGTGGACGCAACGTTGCATGCGACAGGCGGATGTCATTCTAATTGTGGGTCTCGGTGATCGATCGCATTTGGTGGGCAAGTTTGAGCGCGAAATCGATCGACTGGCGATGCGTACGCAAAAGGAGCTGGTGCTGCTCTATCCGGAGACGACCAATGCCAAGCCAGCGAATACGCTGAGCTGGCTGAATGCGAGACCCTGGGTGACCAAGCATCATCATGTGCAGTGCGTGAAACGCATCTTTACGCGCAAAAGTCAATATCGCATTGTGAGTAAACCCAAGGAAGTTTCTTTCCTCTTTCTTTTTCTTTTATAGATTTTAAACTATCTGTGATTGTAAGTGATTTTATCGGTCTTATTGATGTGACACTGATTAGCCTAACAAGGGCCACTACATTCAATTAAACTCCCGCGTAAAGATAAAGCTATCGGGGAACACTCCAAAATCATAATCAGTTCAAATGCGTGAATTGCGTGTCATAAATAAGGCAATATCTATTCGTGGGGCATGTAGTTTAGTACAGATTAGGTATGGATTGTCACGTTTCAGCAGAGCAGAAAGATAAGGTACACAATCAGTCAGTCAGTCAGGTTCGTGGAACACCTGTTGCTCTGTTCAGCTCTAGATTATATTTAACATACGAGTATATCTTGATTATGGCTTAATCCTCTCTTCTTTCGCTTTTGCAGAATGATCTCTATAGCCGCGTCCTGCTGTCCGAACCGAACATGCATTCCGATTTCTCGCGCCTGGCCCGCTGGCTAACGGGCAACTCGATTGGCTTGGTCCTGGGCGGTGGCGGAGCACGCGGTGCCGCCCATATTGGCATGCTGAAGGCCATCCAGGAGGCGGGCATACCCATCGATATGGTGGGCGGCGTGAGCATTGGCGCCCTAATGGGTGCTCTCTGGTGCTCCGAGCGCAACGTCACCACAGTCACGCAGAAGGCGCGCGAGTGGTCCAAGGTTTGTGCTCAAGCTTCACAAGGATCTTGCTTTTAGTCTAACACAAATATCCTTGTTTTTTTCCTAATCGTTTGAGTGTTCTCAGTTGAGTTATTCTGGTTACGCTCTTTCACTAACCACTTGAGTTATTATAAGAGTTTCCTTAGATCTTAGGCCTTCTTGATCACCAAAGACTGACTTTTCTTTGATTTTAGAAAATGACAAAATGGTTCCTACAACTGCTGGACCTCACATACCCGATCACATCGATGTTTTCTGGGCGAGAGTTCAACAAGACTATCCACGACACCTTTGGGGATGTGAGCATCGAGGATCTGTGGATACCCTACTTCACGCTGACCACCGACATCACGGCCAGTTGCCATCGCGTTCACACCAACGGTAAGTCCAGTCACCCGGGCTCTGCATTAGCCTTTTCTCTCTCTCTCTCTCTCTCTCTCTCTCTGTCTCTGTTTCTTTCTTTATATGTCTTTCTCCCACTAAATATATGTATATCTCTGTCTCCTTGTCTGTATCTACCTCTGTCATTGTCTGCCTCTCTCTATTAGTTATAATACTGCAGTTAATATGTCGACTAACAGAGTCTATAACTTACCTTAAAAATCAAGAAATCACAAAAAAGATTGATCTAATAATCAATCTGGAGAAAATATAGCTTTTTACCAATAAAAACTATTTTTATTAATCAATTTCTAAAATCTTTGTTAATCGATGTATTACCTGCACTCTTAAGTAGTTCCTAGTTGCTTTGCTTTTAGTTCTTGCTCTCTCTCTCTATCTGGTACTTCGATAACTTTTCGGTTCGATTGTTTAGATAACACAGCTGATGTTATGACTATTGGCACAATTACTTCTACCATCTCCTTCTGTTTTTGACTTTTGTAACGCTTTTGTGATACCTATTCCTTCAGTAAAAGCCTTAGAACTGAGTGTACATCCACGATAGAAATAGACAAAAAAAAACACCACACACCCCGCACACACACACACACCAGAACACGCACATTCCATGACCCGCAATTCATTTTGAAAGTGGACATTTCGGAATTATCGATATGGCTATCGGTACTGCGCTACCTATCGAATTTTTTTTTAAGTTTTTTGAAATTCCTAAAGAAATAATTTCTTGTTACTGTTGTTGTTGTTGTTGGTTCTTGTTGCTGTTGTTTCTCTGAACCATTTTGAAAGCTTAATAGTATTAAAAACAAAAACATGTGCATTCTGGGCTCTTGTGCTAAAAAAAAAAAAAAAAAAAAACAGCTGCTCCCTCGCAAAGAAAACAACTACCCATCGCTGTTCCCATTTCTCATAACGGTCCTCCACTTGTGACACTCATCTAGAATTCCTTACATTCCATATCCCTTCATTTGTGAACTTAATTTCAAGTTTAGCCTTGGTTAATCGCTTGTTTTTTCATTTTTTTTCTTTTTTTTTTGGTATCCTAACCTAATTGTGGTTCCCATTTTATTATGGTCTCATAACCCAGATTAGTCGCTCCCAAGTCCTGTAACCCGTATATCGCATGCCCCCTTGCTTATCCCCTTCATTTTTGATTTAATCCTTAACCCATATCCTTACGTTAAAAAAAAAAAGAAAAAAACAAGAAAAAAAAGAAAAGATCGCTTATAGATATTTTCTCTCTCTCTCAATATCTATTTTTTTTCTCTTCTCCCCCGCCACCAACATACACACACACACGAATTACACCCTACACACACACACACACACACCCCCACGACTTATCATTGCTGCGCTGGCATGTGTGTCTGTGTCTCAGGATCTCTGTGGCGTTACGTACGCTCCTCCATGTCGCTCAGTGGCTACATGCCACCGTTGTGCGATCCCAAAGATGGGCACCTCCTGCTGGATGGCGGCTATGTGAATAATCTGCCAGGTAATTAGCAATTAGCACATAGAATTAACCCACAAACAAAAAAAAAAGAAAATAATATTTTAACCCATCGAGCGTTAATCCAAATCTCACTTTCAATTCCAATTTAGAGCTGGTTTTTTTTTTTTAAATTTGTGTGTTGGCACAGAAAGAGAGAGCGCGCAGAATGTTGGAAAAAGTTCTCTTGTGTTCGATCGATCATGCTTGCCTGCGTTCCCTGCTCCTTGCTCCCTGCTCCCTCCACCATTCCGCTCCAAATTGGGGGCCTGTTTCATTCAAAATTCTCCTTTGCTCCATTCGAAGTGATGTTGTTTTTCTTCGGGCTGGCAATGCTGTTTCAGGCATTTCAAACGGTAAAGCTCATTTCGTCTACTAAATCCTATGTCTCATTCCCACTTACACATGACCACACACCCACACACCAACACACACACACACACGAACAAATACTTTGCAAAAATTTGAGTGCACAAAGTTTCTTTGGTTTTTGTTTTTTCCCTATTTTATTTAGATTGTAGTTTATAGTAGTTGTTGGTATTTCTAAGTTGTCCCCCTTGTTTGTTTTACCCCCCTCCTTTTGTTTTGTTTTGGCCTTTTGCGTTGTATTTTCATTTGTAGTTTAGAGCCTGTAGCAAACCGTTATTTCTACACATGCAACAGATATCATCGTGGATAAAATTGTGTCTATCTCTTTATCTCTCTCTCTCTTTATCTTTGAAACATACACACACACAACACACACCTCGCACACGACCTCTCTCAAACACACACACACACGAATCACTATGAAAATGAAAAATATATTGAAAATTGAAATCCACATCCAAAATCCGCCGCAATCCGCAATGTCGCGTTGTGTTGTACTGTTTTTGTTGGTTTTGTACACCTGTCTTGTCATCTGTGTTGCAAACAAACTAAAAAAACAGGCCACCTGTGGCGTTACTGCCGCGCCAGCATGTCGATTGCCGGCGTATTTCCGCCATTTTGTGATTATAGCGACGGTCACCTGCTGCTCGACGGCTGCTACACAAACAACGTGCCAGGTAAACAGCATCCACCGTGTAAAGGAATGCACCCAGTTTCAGTTCCACAAACTTGCCATCCACTACCCATTCCACCCATGTAGTTCCAAAAATTCCAATTCAAATTTCCCGTTCCAACATTCTGCGTCCGCTCTAGTTTGGAAAGTTTAATTCAACGAAGAGAGTCCTTTTTTTTTTGCTATCTGGCTTTCCCTAGCATCTTGAGTTGCAAAATTTCCATAAAATTAAATTAATAAAAATCTATTTATTCTAAAATTTAGAATCTAAATTATTGATTTAACAAAATCTAATTGGAATAAACTTGAGAAAAAAGACTCTCAGAGGCCGGAGACTCGAGCTGCTGGGGAAATACTGTTAGTGAATTTGATTGAGTTAAAAAAACGCGAAACTAACAGTATTAATCTAATTAAAACACACAGTTTAATAGAATATAGTAAATACCTAATAGCCTTTGGTATTTTCGCGCTCCTTTTTTGCAAAATAAAGCCCAAAAATAAAAGATTTAAAGGACAAATCAGATGTTTCTATATACATAATATATCTCAATATAAAATGGGTTTCATTTTGCAAAATCAAACAAATCGCATTCGTGTTGCTACTACTGAGAATTACTAATCAAACATATTTGCATTTGATCCACACAACACCATCCGCCCTCGTTTCCCAACACTATTCTCCAAA
>JAEIIG010033441.1:0-13502 GCA_018904695.1 Drosophila parvula | reverse complement strand
CGTATGTCCGTCCGTATGTAACAACAGATCTCAGGGACTATAAGAGCTAGAGCTAACATACATATCTGGTGACAATATTGATATCTGTTCCTCGCAAATCAAGTTTGTTTTAAAATTTGGCCACTCCCACTTGCGCCTTTGAAATCTTTAAAATCGAATAAAAAAGATATAGTGGTGTTTTTGGTATTAATAAATAGGATATGAAATAAATACATTTGTAATAAACAAGGGGTTTAATAAACAATACAAACAGCAACATCTACATTTGTGTTTTGCAGCACCAATGGCTGCTGCTCAACATGTCTGTGGCAACAATCGTCCTTATTTGGGTGTTTCGCAACATGTTTCTAGCAACATTTGCCTTAATTTGTCAGCGTTTTTTTCTGCTTTTCATCCTGCTGAATATAATTACTATGTATGTAGATATAGATATAGATTTTTGTAGATATAGATTTATATGAGCCTTTGGCTAAGTCGAGATCTAATCGTCTTGATTAACTCTACACTAAGCGAGGCTTTATTTTTACCTGATCTCACACAGATAATTAGTATATTTAAATCTTTAATGTTTTTTTATTTTTGTATATATATGTATGTGTTCATATTTCCCCTGATTACTTTTGCAAAATCGCTAAGCACACTACTTCCGCATGCTTTTGGTGACCCCAAAACATTTTTCCGCCTAATTTGCGAATATTTTGATGCGTTATCAATGGACATGCACGTCACTGGGTATGGATAACCGATAACAGATAACCGATAGCAGATACAGTTGCGTACGTGTAACTATATAGAGATAAGTCGGGCAGCGTCACAGAGCCCGCTCTCAGGAGCATTGTGCGTCAATCAGCATAATATACATGGATATATAGATGTCACACGGCTAAATATAGTCAAGGCGGCGTGCTGTATGCAGTATACATTATAACGCTGGCGATATCGGGAAATATATATCCGCTTGATTAAAAGGCACAAAGGGGGCCTGGCAACCGGGCAGGCCAGGCCAGGCCAAAAATGTGAACCAATTTCCAATATTGTCAGCTGCTAATGAGCAGATTCCTTGCCTTGCAAGAGTGCTACATACTAGGTTGGGGAGGAGGAGGAGGAAATGTATCTGTGAGGAAATATCTTTTGGGTTTTCGTTGGCGCAGCGGCGACGGCGACGGCATCCGTGACACACTTCGCAGTTGCATCATTAATTTTCAGTTTTCGTTTCGGCTCCTCCATCGCGGCCATATGGAATGGAGGTCCCTCGCATCTTGGGCTAATGACACAAAACTATCTGGCTCTGTGACAATGGGCCAAGGCACACGGCTAGAGGCAAGAACAAATTTTGTCGTGTTTGCGCTGCCAGATTGCCATTAATTTTGTATTTATATAGATATATCTTTATAGGATGAGAGAGAGAGAGGTGCCGGCCAAGACATTCCTGATATATCTTGTAATTTTTAATGTTCGCAGTGTTGTCGAGTGGAATTTTTGATTCAAAGTGAAGTGTGTCACGTCGCTGGTTCGGGGGGCCTTTTATTGATTTAGTGGCCCATTTCCTTTCTTTCCTCCTTTCTTCTCCCAACTATTTATAGAGCTGCTTTCCTCCATGACGAACCAGAAATTGCAAGCCTATATTTAGACCCCGAAATCTATAAGGCACCGACATATAGATGGTCCATGTTTACTTCGCTCCCCCGCACTTTTTTTCGGTGTGTGTTTGGATTTGTTTAGACGATGGCGACGTCATAGTTGTATTCTGCTTCAAATTCTCGTGAACTTGACGTCGGCAAATAATTAGCCGAAAGCGTTTCTGCTTGTTGTTCAATAATAATATTCAGCAGCTAATATTCGTTACGTGGAGCGGTATAAATAGTTCGTGTGGGTATATATTTAGACGCAGATACACAGGGAATCGCTTGTCTATATAGTTTTGATCTCACCTCCCTTCCCCGCCCCTGGCTAAGCCAAACAAATTGGTTGGAAAATGTAGAAAGTCTAGTGAAATGTGCAAAGATATATAGTATATATATTTTGTGGATTGGTAATGCTCCTGCTCCTGCCACCCCGCCACCTCTGACGGCTAATACAATTCTTAAGTATTTTCTGTTTTGGCTCTTTCTGTTCGTTTTCGTCATTTTTCATGCCGGAAAGTCCCGGATGGATGTGGATGTGGATGTGAATGTGGACGTGTTGTCGTCGTCTACAAAGTCAGGCAGGTCTCATTGGGGCCACATAAATCCCTTCAAATGCCATGACATGTAAATATTTTCCAAGTCTTATGGCAGCGGCAACAAGCCGAACAACTCTCTTGACTTGCACAGCGCTTATAAAATATAATTTCATTCTATAAGAAAAATGCAAAGTGACAACATAATTCGCCAGTTTATCATAATCAAAATACGCCTACATTGTTCGCCTTATTTTTTGTAGTTGCTCCTCTCACTCTCTCTCTTCTTTTTTTGTAGTTTATTTTGTTTTCGGTTTTATTTTTTGGATTTTCTGTGGCATGCAAACACTTTACAGGCACACGCTTTAACAACAAAAACACACACACAACACCAACACACAACAATGACACAGACGAGTGTCAGGCCAAGTTGTGCGAAAATAACTTCAAATAGTTTTCTCGATCCCAGAGTGCTCCACTCGGCGCTCAGTCTCCCTCCCCCCTGCATTATTTTCCCCTTCCTCTATGGAGTACATGAAATTTCTTTTTGGCGGCTGACAACTTGCATTTTCTAATTTGTTTTTAACGCACTCTTATTAAAGGGGATTTACATTATTTTATAAAATATTTAGGCCTAATTTTATTGTTATTAATTTGTTTTAATTAGTTTTAAGTCTTTTCTCTTTTTAATAAAGTTTCTCATTCAGATAATATATCCTAGTTTTTATTTAATATAAAAACGTGTAAATACATCTCCAATATATTTAGAATTTATCATCCTTTAAATTATGCATTTCTTAGACTTGTATTGTATTGTATTAATTTTAAATATTTCTCTATTAATTGCCTAAATTTATTTTATTTTTTTACTACCACTAATTCATTCAGTTCTTAGGTTTTTATTATATTTTAATTATTATTCTTGACATCTTTTTTTTGTCATTGAAGATTTCTACAATTTTAGTAATATTATAGAAATATTTATTTATGTTTCATATTGAAATAATATTACCATTTTCTCGCTACGCAGTAAATTAAAAAAAAATACATACATTTGTCTTAATTGTAACATTTTCTGATTTATATTTACATTATTTTCACGGCTTGCTATGCTATAACAGCTTTTTAAATTAATAAAAGCTGAATATTTCCTCAATTAATTTTTGCAAAATTAGTCAGAAAATAAAGGCATATAAATAATAAAAACATAGAGTTTTAGTATATCTAGTTTTTTAATGAAATAAACAAATACGAACTGTCCAAATAAGCAGTAAAACAAGCCATAAATAAACTGAACTTAAAGAGCATCCACATTTCAACAACTTTCCACTTCAAAGTTGTCTCCTTGAGATTCCGATTTGATTTTGTACACTAATCTGTTTGCTCCTGGTCTAATGTTGATAATCTCATGGCAAATTAATGCTGAACACGAAGTGGAAAAGACTTAACACGCATCAGTATGAATCATTGTGAGTGTTGTTCTTAATTAACAGCGAATTGTTGGATGCACCTAGCCGCGCGGACAGGCGATATAAATGCGTCTCAAGATCTCACTTCATGCCAGTCGGTTCATTCAAGAGTTTCCAGCAAAAACGAAAACAACAGGGGACAACAAAAAAAAAAAAAAACGAAAAACTCTTTAATGAAATGTCAGACACTTAAAAATGTAATTTTATTTTGGCACTCTTTAAGCCACAGTCGAAAAACAGGTCAAGTAACAAAATGATTTTAATGCTCAGACAATGTATGAGCATATTATACAATTCATAAAAAAAAGAGACTCAGCCAAATTTGGTCAAAAGTAGGCACCACAAATTTTGTGTCTGCTGTTATTTTCTCGTTTTTTTTTGTTTTCAGCCATCATCTTGCCGTTGCTTTGTTTTGTTGTTTTCGGCGGTTTCAGTTATTTTGTTTGGTTCCCTTTGACTGGTCTTAACCAATTTTGGGCAAACTTTGTGATTTGTGCTTAATTGCGGTTTTCGCTTCTCTCCCTCTCGGAGCGCACCTTTTATGGTAACATTTGTGTCGAGAGTCGCAAAAACAAGTTAATAATTTCATGGCTGGCTTAATCATCGTTAGCCACGTCAGGCTTCTCAGTCCGACTATTTTTAACGAAACATTTCACCATTGAAACGTGTTGGGATTTTGTCCGGGCCGCATCTTCTGCTTTTGAATTTCGCCTTGGATTTGCGGTTTTTTTTTTGCTAATACTAAACTTTCTGAATGGCAAACTTAAATGTGAATCAAAGAATTAAAGCTAACACAGTCAACTTTCAGACTACATAATCATTTGGGTTTTATTTTAACTTGTGGTATAAACGACGTAGGCCAGATTTAAGAACATTTAATTAATTACTTGGTATCATATGTGATTAGCACATTCATTTATAAGTTCCAAAATTTTAGCGTTAGGATAACAATTTTAATAATAAATACAAATATTGAATCCTCTTTACTTCCTTATAAAATTTTGTAAGAACTTGTCAGATCCAATTCCATTTCCGACTAAATAAGGTAAAGACCAGATAAACTTGTCGTAAACACATATTGGTTTTCTACCCGCTTATAATTTATCTAAACGGGAAAGAATAACAGAGTGCTGTTCAGCTTCAAATTGTGCTAGAAAGCGCAAGCTCAGGGTTGCTTTAATTACGTTCTCTCTCTGATTTTCTTGTTCGTTAGATAAAAGCTGTTATTTCGAGACGAAAAAGACTCAGTACCAATTATTGCTAGCTCTCACATTGAGGCGGAAGAAAACCAAATTTTCTTAGCAAAGACTTTATCGGTCCGAAATATTTTAACAGCGAGAATAAAAGCTAACCTTAACTAAATTAATTAACTAAATTAAGAAATAAGTTAATTGAAGCTTTCTCAGGTATTGTTAATCTTTCGAGATATTAAAACAGTGAGACTAATCTAACTAAACTAATCAAATTTTTAAATTTAAATACGAAGCAAAGTTAAATTAAAGAATTAAATAAATGAAGCATTCTCAGATATATGCAAATCACTTAAATCACTCAAAATGTTAAAGTTTTATTAAACTTTGCAGAGTTTTCCATTAAACCCCTTTCTTAGGTATATTATTAAGCGAAAGATCTCCCCTCCCTTGTGTCTCGTTAATTACTTAAACTATTTTTAACGCCCGTGTCAACTGTACGGCAGTCTAATGAAAATTTACGAGTCGTGCAACTTAGTTCGCTGGCCAACTACGTCAAACGGAATCGTGTTGAAAGTGAAAATGAAGACAGGGAGGGGCGAAAATAAAGAAAGTAAAAAACCGCGGACACGGACACATCTTAAAAATTCCACCTGTTGTTGGGAAACTTTCCACAGTCAAGGACATCGTTGGGCCTTGCTTTCGTCATAGCAAACTTCCGCAAACACACCGATACGCACACACACACACACCCATAAAATGGCAACGCAGGCGCCCTGTTAAGTATGCTATAAATTGTCGCATTCATTCATAAAATCCACCGGGCGGCCCACAAAAAAAAGTTTACGCCAGCAAGCTGAGAAGAAGGCGCCCAGCGAGAGAGTTGGAGACTTTCGCAGGGGAACAAAGCCGGCAATTTTTAGCTCTATCGATTTTCGAACTTCCGCCAGAGAGAAGCGTGTGCCTTGCTCCTTGACTTTGAACCGAGAAAACAGTGCCACACGTGGCGCTAGGTTCAAAGTGCACCAGCCGCTATCCAGGGCCTGTCTCCTTTAAGCCTTATTTCTTTGATGACCGGTTGATGTTCCCAAAAACCGGTCAACATTTATCATCTTTTCGCAGTTGCAGTCGCTCAACCAACCCGATTCCTGTGCAGAGGCCTTGCCAAGAAGGCGTACGAAATTAAAAGTCGCTCAACTGCGCCACAAAAAAAAAAAAGAGATACTAATAAATACAAAAAAAAAAGGAAGAAAAAAAGAAACAAAATGCATTGCGCAAATGCGAATGATATTAAAATGAAAAGTTTGCCAAGTAATAAACTGATAAAGAGGCGACGTCTGCGTCTGACGACGACATATCGCAAGAAGGTAACTTATTAAACAACATGGCGCTGGCTTTTGATACCCTCACCTCAGGGAACCAGCTGACGGGTAATAGTGTTCTTTTCAGGCATTTTGGAGAAAGAGAATTCAAAATACTAGTACAAGAATTTCATATTTTATGCTCCACAAAAAATATGATCATTATTTTATTAAGTTCGGCATCATTGGTTTCTATGTTAATTTTTTAAATGTTTTATTAAATAATATACTGATTTGTTGTCTCTATTATTTGTTAGACTTTTGAGGTCTTTTTATAACTGATTCTGTACTTCCTAACTTAAACTGTTCTCTTATTTTTTGAATATAATATAATAACACTTAGCTTAAGAATAGTTATACATATTATATTTTATTTCAAGACCCCTTAAGAAGTAAGAAAAATTGATAAAAATTGCAATAATTCAAAAGGTGCTATTCCTTTTGAATTATTGCAATTATTATCAATTCCTTTTGAATTATTGCAATTATTATTAATTTTATTAAAAATTATTAGCAATTTTCCTTGATTGATTTTTAAGCAAGGACATTATCGGTTCGACCATGGCCAGGCCAACTTTTCCTTTCTTGTTATTAATAACACACACGCACTTATATTACGATCCAGTTGTTGTTGCGTTTGCTGTGGCAGTGTGACTGCCTCGTTGCAGCAGATAAATGTAAATTATTATGTCGTAAATTTGTTGACTGCCATGTTTTGTGGCTGCAGCCTCACACTGACATGGCCGAAAGAAGAAAAAAGCCAACTACCACCAACCCGACAACCCGCCAACCCGCCAACAACAATGCGAGCCGACTCTGCGGCTCAACCAGTGCAAATTAAAACCCCTGAAAATGCTTAATAAAATGCCTTGATTGAGTCGCCGTTTGCATAATGCGCGAAAAGAAAAAACAAAACTTAAAACAAAAAAAAAATAATACGAAATATTGTGTAGAAATATGCATTGAGCCTGGGCGAACCGGATGCCTAAGATAGGCAGCAACATGTTGATTTATTCGAGTCGGCACACGACCAGACGACAATGACATACGCATCTGGAGTGGACAAAAAGTGCAAGTTGCCGGAGCCAAAAGCCAACAGCCAAGAGCCAGAGAACGTGGGCCAAAATGGCGAAGAGGCGTTCCAGATCGAAGCGTGCCAAAGACGCCTCCGTTGGATTTCGCCGGCCAGCAGGCAGCCGGCAGCAGCCGGTGGCGTGTGCCAAAAGGTTCAGTCCGCCCTTGAACTCATCGCATTCGGATTCGGATTCGGATTTGGATTCGGATTCTCATGACTGACCGACATTTGGCAGATCGGTGGTGTTCGCTTCAGGTGGGTGGATGTGTGAAAAGCAAACAGACACCACCACACAAAGCAACCCCCGCACAACACAAAAAAAAAAGAAAAGAAAACAAATATGCGAAAACCGGCCACAAACATTTTTGCCACCAGACATTACGACGTCATCTGTACGTTTCCTACACAGGAAAAAAAGGAATTGAACATAGAAAAAGTTTACTTTTTAAATAATCGAAATATAATAAGTAATTTAAAGTGCTTGGAACTTTTTCAAAGGGATTTTCTGTACCACTTTCTGTACTCTTACACCACAGACCTAATCTTCCTGTTCCTGGGACTTAAAATCAGTATGCAGAGAAGATTTACAGTCGGCTTGAGATATAGTATGATGTAAGATAAATATATTTATATATAAGATATATGATACTATATATGTACATAAAATCTAGACTCGACTACATGCCAGATCGCGCACAGTTCGCTTTTGTCAGACGATAAGTGCAGCAGGTTCTTTGTTTCTTCTCCATCACGAAAGCTGTTCAGTAATCGTCGCTATAGCTGGAATATCGTTATATCTATACTGAGTCATTATATATTATATATCGATATTCAAAGGAAGAGACTAACTTACTTTAAGCTATCATTGTAAAAAATAATTATAAAGAGGACTGTAAAAAATGTAAGTGATTCTTTTCCACCACAAAAGCTGTTCAATAAACGTTGCTATCGATCGGTCTTCGTTTTGCATGTTTTGTCATCCCTAGATAGCCAAAAATATCCATACTGAAACGATATATAATTCGATATTTCAAAGGAGAACCTAACTAACTTTAAGCTTTAATTTTAAGAAACAATTATGAAAAAGGTTATTAACAATGAAGTGTTAGAAATATAATCGGTATCAAATACAAATAAATTAAACAGCAATCGTCGTATAATTATTTGATAATGTTGATATTTCTAAGTTAAGTGTGATATTTTTGTATATCTCAAATTTCTGTTATCATATTTTACGACATTTTCGATATGATATTGATATTTTTGTAGATATATCATTAAAAACTTTCCCTGTCGATATGTGTAAAAACCTAGATTATAAACTGGCATGTCACAGATCTCAAGCTTCCGAATTTTTAACTGTAACTGGTACAGTAACTAAATGAAACAGGCATAACCATTTCTCTCTGTGTACTTTTCGATGCCAAGTTCACACGCAGAATTTTCGCTTTCGTGTGGAGGTGGAGGAGGAGTATCCCCACGTGATCTGTGATCTGGTCGAGAGTCGCGTGCCACATTGTCCTAAACAAAACAAAAAAAAAACAACAAAAAACAGAAACAGAAACAGTAAAGAGTAAATGCCCACGGCTCTGGGTCACTCAACTGAACTTGCTCCATAAAAAGAAGGCAGCTAAAAACGTAACCGATACCGATCCCGCAACGCGACCGCAGAACGGAGGCGTTCGCCAATTTGGCTTGGAAAGTGGGTGCACTTAATATGCACACTTCGCTTAGGCGCGATCAGTTTTCGTCTAGTGGGGGTGTGGGAACTTTTGGCAAACGCGCATGTCTACCGCCTGCTGCTCTTAAATTATTGCACATAAATTTCACACACAAAGTACTTTGGCCGCCGACTAAACTGCATCCGCCCACCCAACATAACGGACCCAAAAACCAAAACCAAACCGATCCGGCGGGGACCCAGAGCAGAGACCTGGCCGATCCGATCGCCTTTAATTTAATTAGTTGCGCGTGCGACAGCCCAGCCTCTCCCGATCTGGTGGGATCTTCTGGCTGCCGGTTGCCCCGTTGCCCCGTTGCCGGTTGCCATTGCCAGGTTCCATGCTTCAGTTGGAACGCCTTGTTATTTATGCGTCGCCTTCTTTATGGCTTCCCATATAAATTCTCATTTTGCTTGTCATCATTTTTTTTTTTGTGCGACTGCTTCTCGCTTTCTGGGCGAGGGCAACTGATGCGTTAAGTGCATGGGATTTGGTTCCGAGTTGATGAGCGCTTGAGGAAATTATGTGCCTTTCGGCTGATCAGTTTTTCGGGGTGGCAAGTGGTGGTCAGTGTTCTGGGCAATTGTCTTTGACACTTATATTGAGCCATTTATTGGTCTAATTTATGGGGATTTCCTCCCTACCTTTGTTTTCGATTTCTTACAATCGTGAGAAATAAGTAGCCCTACTGGAATATATACAGGGAGATAGGGAAGGAATATTTTCTCGAATTTATTTATAGGAATATTTTAAAGTTTTTTGTATTTTAATTTTAGGAAAAATGTAGTTGTGCGTCTGCCGGGAATTTCTAGGAAGGCAACACCACCGGGGCCACACTAGGAGGTCGTATAATATATATAGTATCTCTACAATTTAAGGCTTTAAGCTAAAACTAAAAACAATATAATTGAGAAGTATGTACTCGTACATATATAAGAGTAATCTCTTGATTTTAATATAAAGATAAAACACGGAAATCGAACCCGGATCAACTGCTTAGAACTATGGTAACCATTACTTCTTAGACGTCAATGCACTACGGTTAGTTCACTCAAGTGGCCCTTGCGGCATTAAGCACGTGCTTGTTAGGGCCAGGTGTTATGAAAAGTATAGGTAAAGAATGCGGGAAAATGAACAACTGGCTTGCTCCCTAATTACAAAACAAACGCCACATAATCGATCCCATTTAATCCCTTTCCACAACTTAGACACTGACTAAAAACTATAGAAAGTGTCTAGTATCTTACAATATGAGCTTAGTATTATTATTTGTAATACAAAGTGATTTGATTTATGTGTATTCATAGGCTGGTTAACCTTGCCAATATGCTGATTAATTTCTTTTTCAACATTTTTAATTGGTTCTTTTCACTTTGGCGGCTGGGACAGGAAACAGTTTGTGTAACTATATTTCTTACGAATATAATTAAAACGCATTGAAAGTGGCTAAAAGCAAACAGTCAGTTGAGCGGGTCACAAAGGCAAAAAGCGACTACAAGCAGGCAGCATCGACTTGGAATTGACTCGACTGTCTGTCTGTCTGTCTCTGGCTGATGTTGTTGTTTTTGTAATGGACGCCCACCCAGTAAATGTCTTTTGCTGTAATAATTTATTATCACATTTACGTCTTGGCATCGCCAGCAATTAATATGAAAAGTAAATGGTGGAAACAGAAACAGAAACAGAAAATAGAAAATTAAATGAATGAATCAACGGCGAACGACGACCAAAAAAAGTCATCAATGAACAACAACCAAGCAAGTTGTAGCTCAGCACCAATATCTATCTGTATCTGTGGCTTGTATCTTTGTGTGTTGGCGTCCGAAACCGCAGGAATAACAATCGGCAGCTTTTGATTTAGCAAAGCGTTTGCCAATGCAGAAATCAAATTAGCCGCGAAATGCACAGGGAGAAAACTAACTATTTAATTTATTTATTCTTCTTTATTATTATTCTTTATTTATTATTAATAAACAAAAAATCAAACTTTCTATAAAGAGTTTGTTTTTATTTAGAAAACAGGTGAGTTGATTTAAGAACAAACTTATTTCATTCTTGATTTCTTGCCTAATTCTTTTTTTTTAAATTCAAGCAAGAAATAAAATTAATTTAAATTTGATAACAAGAATTCTTCAAAAGTAAAAGTCTCTGAAGAAGTTTGTTTATAAAATCCCTGCCTTTTTTTTGTCTCTGTGCTGATCACAGCTCGTAGTTTGTCTTGCGTATCTAGCAGATACTTGTCGCTGTAGCTCTCGCTGTTGCTGTAGCTGTGTCGTGTCGTGTGGGCTGCCACTGTGTGTCCACCGTGTGCGTAGGTCGGAGTCGGCAGCACCCTGTATCTGCGGCGCAGAATAATAAAATTTAACAATTTATTGCATTTGTTGCTTTAATTTGTTGTTGTTACTTGGCCAAAACGAAACCAGAAAAAAGCACACAAAAAAATACAGAGCAACAACAACAACAATATTTTCATTCACAAAACGGCCGCCGTTGCATGCAAATTGATCGTTCCTCTCGATGTTGTTGTCGATGTTAACTTTAGTTTTGGTTGTTGCTGCTGCTGCTGCTGTTGTTGTTGTTGTTGTTAGTGGTCTTTCTGTGCAGTAGCTGCTCTGCCAGCGTCGACACACTTGGCAAGCGATGTTCGATGATTGCAACAGCAACAGCCAGAGTTGCACGCCGCCGCCAAATGAATGAATTGGCTTTGCGCCTTGGGCCAGGGCATGTTTGCCACTTCGCTTGTGCCTACGTGGCGGCTACGTGTTGGCATAAATTATATATTAATGCTCTTCGATTTGGTGGATTTGAATGTCTATTCGTTTAAGCTGAATCTCCTAAGGATTGCATAATAAATAAATAGCACAAGATAAGGAAGATTTTGCCGAAGATATTGAAATTACAGGCTTAATTCCAGTGTTACTTTTTGGTCAATTGCATTATTTTGAAATCGTCAGAACGGAGATATATGTATATATATAATATTAGAAGAAAATTTTAAGTGTATATAGGCAGGGCTGAGATTAACCTTTACAAGTAATTGATAAGTTGATCTAGACAAATCCAGATTATATCTCATAACCAGAGGGGACATTATGGTAAAACTTAGTATCTACCAAAAATTTATGCACTCGATACCATTAAGTATATGTTAGATTATCCTTGATCAGCAATATGAGGCGAATCAATTGAGCATTTCCTATTTTTCTAGAGATCTTCGGTACTTAACTACAGTTATCTAATTTGACGATTATTGTCTTGATGGTAAAAGCAGATTCATTTGGTTTAAAAAAAAACTACCTCCAGCTTAAAAAATATAAGAACAATTTTAATATTAACGTCTTGAATTTTTGTTTAAAAAAATAATTCATTTAATAAAATATCTTTAATAGGAAGTGATCTTAAAATTTGTGTATAATTAGCATAAACATGGAAGTTATTTGGCAATCATTTGTAACCTTTTATTTATCTCGCTCGCATTCACACTCGCAGAGTCGCTTCTCTTAACTCGGGAGTTGTGGGTTCGAGTCCTTATAATAGCTTTCGAGTAATGAATTTTTTTTTCTCTTTTAATTGTAACTTCTTTTTTTAAGTTGATTGAAGGTTACATATTTTCAATTAATATTCAGTTTCTTATTAAATGTGTTTAGCCTTTAAAAATAATAAAGTATTCAATTAATAAAAATTGTTAAAACTAGTAAGCTAGATATCTCTTTTATATTAATATACTTTTATTCGGCTGACTTATAAATTTATTACCCTCCTAAAGCATTAAAAAAATAATTCGCATTTGGTAGGGTATTTACCAGCCAGGTGTCATTATAAGTAAACTCCTCCTTTTGGCATTTTCCGAATTGCTCGCACATTTTATTTATTTAAAACATTAAACAAAGACACAGACACATGTTCAACTATAATTGTGACCGCTGTTGTTTGTGTTCCCCTGGCGACATGCAACAAATGTTAGACATTCAATTTGTTGTTGACACTTCATTAGCAAACAAAAAATTAAGCGAACGAGGAATCAGCGGCAAAGCAACCAAAAATCTGGGTTAAATGTTGCTAAAATTAAGCGAGGCAAGCGACAGAGGGCAGAAGATACATACGCGGCCAGCCAGAGGCAAGCCATGGTGTGGAAATGGAAAACAAACCCCTTCCCAATACTCCCCCCGTACTCAAGCCTAACCAAATAAAAGCAGGTATTGGGTTACGAACTGGCCAAGTGAAGTGAAAGAGATACAGGGCTGGGCACGCGTTGATAATGAAGAGCTTTTTTATGAATGAACGCATCGTAGTAAACTGCGCCCACGTCGCGGTCGCCCGATGATGAAATCATGAATGAAACGACACAAAACTTTGGACCAAAAACCGAGTCGATACGAGCCGAGTCAAACCCCAGGTGCCAAAAGGGCACGCGAGTCGTAAATGTGGGCAGCAAATGCAAATTGATGGCCATGGCTAAGATGTTGATGGCAAGACGCTGCTGCCTCTTGGCCATTAGCCACGCACACCGGAACCGCATTAGCATCTC